>WURS02127285.1:0-17500 GCA_011762765.2 Rhinocypha anisoptera | reverse complement strand
TCCAACACTCTTTAAGCACTACGGGGATTAGACAGAGTGTGAGAGTGAAACCCAAAATGAGAACGAGTTAACGTGTAAAGTGTGACATAATGGATGCTCCATAGGTGGTTTTTATATTATTAGAAAGTGTGAGCCGTCACTTTGGTCACAATGGACCGGTGTGGATCGCTTGATCGGCTTCTAATGGTTTGCGATTTGCATAAAGTTTCAATTAGTAGTGTCTGCTATGAATAATTTATTGCTCACTTGGTCGTCTGCTTTGAGATCGCACTCAAGCCCCTCTTCCTTTTGGTGCAGCTTACGCGGCCCAACTATTTCTCACCCCTAATTGGCAGGCTAACATGCGAATTCATAAATTATTAACTATCGCAGTGGTGCACGCGCCAGGACCACCACTTGGCGATTGTTGTCATCAGAATGAAAGAAGCGCAATAGGAGGGTAGAAAGAGAGGGAAAACGTGTATGCACTGGACCCTGCACCCATCCCCTCCCCCATCTTGGCACCCCTCTACTAATTGTAAGTGTGTGTGAGAGAGGCGAGCCCAATCAGAGATACGATCCATTATCGGTCAATACGGCTGCCCACCGGCCACTTAACGGCTCGCTCAGGTAACATCAATAATTCAACGCGTCGCGCAGTTGGCAGCTCGCACTAGCTGTTGAATCTGATGCCATTGGGTGAGCAAGTTTAATTGTAACCATTGCATGTTTGTTCGCCTCTTCGATTTCCATCACAAAAGAGTCGGCTGATGCCTCCTTAACAGAGGGCCTCTCTCACTCCCCCCACCCACCCCTCGACGCGAACCGAGCGGCCAATTTGCAAATCAACTGGCGTTGTTGCTCACTTGCGCTAGCAACCAGGCTGCGACAAAGCCAACAACGACGTTCACTGCTGGAATAAATCTCACCAAATAGGCTGGTTTGACAGGAGGACAAAGATGTCTTGTCTCATTAATGCGCGCTTCCTTCGTTGCCACTCGCACTTATTGTGGTGCAAACGCGTACGAAGCCATTGCCGGACACGTCTTGTGTTCGAGATAAAACTTGCCCAAGCTTCAAGACCCGACAGTGTCTCGTGGCTATCTCCACGGGGTGCTTTCTTGCTTTTCAACACACACACACACACACACACACACACATACATAGACACAGATGCGCTTGTACTTTCCTACTCACATCTCGAGACACTCATCGAAATTCATCGTGTCTAACTCGTGCCTTGACTTGTGCCCAGATTATTCTGCTTCTTCGAACGGAATAATCATTTAGCCTGCATGCACTGACATTGACTTTCGCCTGGCACAAGCGTGCCTCCGATGGAATCAGTACCAATTACGGGCATCAGCATCTTGTGTGTGTGTGTGAAATTTAATCTTTTGGTCCGCTATCATCTTACCCCGTCGTTGGTTCGTGCCAATGGTTAGAACCGTGGCGGGGGGTCCCAAAAGTAAACTTAGTGTCACTTTTTAAAATTAAAATAGTCTAGCCACGAGAAGAGTAGTAAATTTGGTTGAAAAAGCACGCGCTGGGCGACAGTGACTTATGTTGGACTCTGCTCCAGTTGTACCCGAACAAACACCTCAAAAGCACCCACATAGACACGCTTTCTTTTTCTTTCACTTTGTCATCTAATCTACGTCCGGGGCATATCATATTATTATTATTATTATTCAAAACTCTTCTAATATAAACATAATTTATCTTCTGTCGCGCTTGCATTGAAGCGTTCTCCGCTTTCTTTTTCTAGCTTTCTCTTTTTTCCCTGGTCGATAAATCGCAGCCAGTATGACACTTACGTTTTGTGCTTTGCTTACTTGAATGACTAGACCACTAGAGTATATGAGTGTCATTGGCAAAGTCTTTCTTTATTACATCTTTGTCGTTTGCCGCATCCCAAATGAAATCACCACCACCAGCAAAACTATTTCCCATTTAGCAAAGCAACCTGGAAAGTATCAGCCTGTAGTGTGTGACACTTGTGACTTGTGAACTAGACGCGTTGATCACTTCTCACGTTTCATTTTCCCTTCTTCTGGTTACGATCCTGCGCCAACAATAATAATCTTGGTAAGTGGGCAGTAATCTTTTTTTTTGTTTAGACTTGTTATAAACTGGAAACAACTGTCGAATCTTAAGCTAAAATAAATGGCCTATCGAGTTTGCGATGATGTGCAAATCTGGCACTCATCAACTTTGGTTGTGTATTGAGGTTTTTTCCAATTGGATCCCCGGGTGCGTTGTGAAAAGATGGTGTGAGGAGTTTATGCCCTGCCAATTCGCATCAGATGACGATCGTTTGGCATAATATGCTCTGCTAGTTTTGTTGTTGCTTCGGTCAAGATAAATTGGCTTCGTTTGAGTTCTACTAGATTGGCCCCTAGCTCTGTTTGCACAAGCAACCGAGACGAGTTGATGTTGTCGCCTTTGATTTACACTGCCATCAGTGCCCTCTCACAATCTCTCTTTTTTCGAGTCGGTTTTCACTTGCTTGTAATCCAATTGGTTTGCTCCGTACCGCCACTTAAGATGTCAGGACAAACACACTCACATGAAGAACAGAGGGAACCGAAAAGCATTAAGAGGACACTAGATGTAGAGTGGATGGGTTCCATTTGCATACTGCTTCAAATGCTTGCGCAAACAATTATCACAAAGTGACTGTGACTTTATAACTGGCATTGTCCACTCTCACTTCTCCAACCCCACTTGCCAATGATCAATTGTTTTATGCTTTTAATCTCTATCACACCACTCTGACATCACAATCAATTATATTTAAAAATATAATGTGTGAGTATGTGTGGGTTAATAACTTATCCTTGGCCTTTCTCATCTTTAGTAGATATTTTTAGACAAATATAATTTACCGTAGAGGTCTTGTGTGCAAAGACAAAATCTTTCGCTCGGCAAACCTTGATTGATTTGATTTGCATCCCCCATTTCTCCCCATTGCCACCACGGTTGCCGTCACTTGAGATGTCGAATATCAAACTCGTTCGTTATCCCTTCACTTCCAGAGAAACTCATGGTCGGAGAGCATGATCTACCTAGCGCGATCATTTAATTCAATTTAGCCTCTCGCATGAGACTAATGGTTTCTCCTAAGGTCTTGAGCCATCGGACGCGAATCATCAATTTGGATGAGAGCCAATGACAACGAGATGCCAGTGGCAGTGCCAGATGCCCCCTTCACCAACTGTCAGTGCCTGTGCTAAGTGTGCGCAAGGCGCGTGGCTCACTCCCCAATCGCGAGCTTGTGTTGCTCACTCACACACTATGTGTGTGTGATTAATGGTCCATTCGGACCCGAGCGCCATCTTGGCCACCTGAACGGGCTAATTGTGCAGCTTGGGCTCGGTGGGCATGGACCCGGGCTAGCGATGCTCGCTCGTTCGCTTATCGAACTCTCCCTCCAATTGAACTTAATTTGGTCTCGCTAATGGTGATAGCACCATTGCCACTAATTCCATTGTTGGCCGTCTCGTAGACTCATCTCTCTCACTGACTTGCCTCACACATTGGGTTCTTGTTGACATTATCATTCATTCTGTCATCTTTGCGATCCACGAGCTCAGACGACGGGGAAAAACTAAATTAAGCCAATCAATTCTAAATTTGATCTCGCGCTCCGATTGGCCCACCACAAGGTCTATCACCACTTTTTTTCATTCTCTCACGGAAGGAATCCGAAATGGCATCTCCACTTTTCGCATCTAGTGAGTGAAACTTGGCACAGCTTAACACCAATTGGAACGCACAAGGGCGCGTCACCGGCGCGAGCTAATTGAATTAATTCCAAAATGCTGCCTCTTCGTCTTCATATTATTCATTATGTGTCTCTAACAAGCTGCAGCAGTGTGGCACTTCACTTGTCGGTGTGACAATTGAGCGTGTTTGTGCGCCAGATGCACGGAATCTGGAGCTGACAATCGATCTGATTGGAGTTGCATTGCTTTACTGGAATTCAGGTACCAAGCGCGTTGACTGGTACTTCAATTGGGTTTATTCTCCCTCTCGTTTCGCTTGTCGGTGTTAATTATTGGTACTCACTCAGAAATAAAGAGAACTTGCTTTCTTTCCCCCCTCATCCCCCTTACTGTCCAATCACAGAAATCATTATTTTCGTATTAGCGAGACAGAGTGTAAGAAAAGGCAAAATGGAAAATATGTCAATCGATTGATGCTGCGTTTCTTCTATTACTCGATCTCACTTTTCCTCTTTTTTGTCTCTCTTTCTCTCTCTCTCTCACTCACTCACTCTTACCACTAGTAAGATTTGGAGCAAGAATGAAAAAATTAATTTTGTCCAGTGTCATACGGCTGGGTGTAAGGCGGTGCAGTGTGTCCGTATGGTGGTACACCAGACAAGGCACGCTTCACTTGGCATCACTGTCTAATTTAATTAGTTGGATCAGATCGTTCTGCACTAGCCAAAAAGGCCTACCATGCGGGTCAATTTTATTGTTTTATAACTAGTGGGGGAACTTCATCAAATATAATCAATGATTATCACCAAACCGTGAGTTATTTTAAGAAGAAAAAAAGAAAGGTGCGGGAAATCAAGCTCAATTTTTGATGCCTTTTAAATGAACCGAATCCGAATTGAGTATGGTAGAACCTGGCACGTCAAATGATGCAGCAATGAACCAGATTTCGGAGTACTTTGGTATGGTTTCATTAACTCGAAGCAATGTCAGACAGTGGTCAGAGACTTACACCAATGTGCCAATATTAATAACATTAGAACTAGCCACCGTAGGTCCAAATCCTTGGTGCGACCCTGGGGACTCTCTTTCTCCCCTCTCACTCTTGTCCTGTTGATGCTGGTGTAGCTCTTTGCTTTGTGCTTCTTGTCAGTCGTGGCACAATGGCTATTATCAGACCAGCTCTGTGGTCTTTCTCTCTCTCTCTCACGAGTAAGAAGCCAAATCGAATTCAAATGGTACTTGCACGCGTGTGTATCTACGAGCACATCACCGGGGAGAAGCACAAATCTGGCTAAACCAAATTAGTGCTGACTGACCACTCTCCACACACTGCATCTCAACACCACACACACCGACTCGATGATCCATTGTTAAGTACAACACACTCACCCATCCAATCACATTTCATCCTAAGATGATGTGTGTGCATGTGTGTGTTGGTGCTAATTCTATTTTGACAGTCATACCAGCATATACTTGGCATATTAGCCTCTCTTTCAAATTGAATATCAACATAGCGACTAAGTGGAAAAAAGAAAGAGAGAGAAAAGTGAAAAAATCTTCAAGTTCCGGGAGTGGAAATATTGAAATCATACTCGTCCAAGTGGATGACTTCAAATGATGGATGAGTGCTTCAGATCAGCTGTTGTTCTGAGTGTGTGTGGACTACATAGACAACTCTTTCTACAGAAATCATTGGAAACTGTTCTCCTAGCTTGGTCAAACAAACAGTCGGCACCCAACCAGTGTGTTGCCAGTTCCTTTCTTTGTTAGGCCAGTTGTATTGTCTTGCACAACTTACCAAAAAAATCCACTAATGACAGCAGGCAAGCATCCAAAATAAATTTGGTAAATATTTGGATCGACGCACGCGGTCATTCTTTACCTCGACCAAGCCTTCTCTTGTTTCGCCCTCCAAAAGCCTCTCACTTGCTGACCGTGGGTTAGCCAGTTCCTAAATATATTTTGAATTGTATTTTAATGTTGTTGTTGAATTGACTTCTAGAACCAGTACATTCACCATCCATCTACTCACACACACACACACACCTCGACACATTCTATCAATCGGTGCAATCAGTCGAACCAAATTTACATTGATGACGATCAAAAAAGAGTGATAATAGAAAATGCGAAAATAGAATCTACTTTAACAAAAAAGAAACAGAAAGTTCTACGCCAAATGTCAGAGCTTTCAGTGCTAACATGGAGAAGAATCCAAAGCTGTTGGTTATTTCAAAGAATCACAGTGAGAAAAAGAGACAAACAGAACGAGCACAAACAGAACGTATCTACAGTCAAAGTATGACAGTTGCGTCCGGAAGCAAGCGATCCGTGATTCAATTTTCTCCCGTTGCTAGAGAATGTATTTTATATATTATAAAACTAAATTTTTTGAGAGATTCCACTTCAAACTACCGGGTTAGATTTTCTATAAATGAGTGAATCAATCTAATTTTTACTGGCACATTTTTAGATCAAATGTTTGTAAAATTATTTATTTCAAGTTTTGAACCGGTTTAATTAAGAATGAAGACTTTTGTTATCATCTGATGATCCATTAGGGGTTGGCAATCAACTCGTTTGATAAAAGATAAAGAAAGAGAAAGAGAGAGAAGAGAAAGAGAGAGAGAGAGAGAGAGAGAGAGAGAGAGAGAGAGAGAGAGGTCATCACCGTGAGATTGGTGACGGGACGGTTGACACCGGCTGGTTACTATGGCTTTTTTACGAGCCAAAAGTATCCTATGGTGAATGGGCAAGGTTGATGTGTGGAGCATGTGTGGTAGTAATTAGTGTGGCTCGCGGCGGTGAGACCCGCCGATGAGGGTATGTGACCAGATGCGCATTGTGGCTTCAATCTGTGTCTCCATGTCTGCCCATAAACACTCGATAAAATACACACGTATAGAGTCGGTCGGTGGTTGTGGCGCGTTCCTGTTGCGTTTCTCACTGCCGTGAACGTGAAGCCTCTTCTTCTTCTTTCTTGATGTCTAATTGTACCGCGTCGGCAATGTGCCATCGCATTTTGAGTGCTTCACGACGGTTCTCGTTAAAATCCTTACACCAAAAAAGAGAGAAAAGAAGAAAAAACGCAAAATGTATGTAAGTCGTAAAAAAATCCCGCAACGAAAGACGTGTTTGGAGAACGAGCGAGACAAATGGCGCGCGAGTCTAGCACGTTGCCTCAATCTTGGCTTCTGGTCATCATTTAATCAGCTTAGCTACTTTGATGTTTGACTCCCTTTCTCTCTCTCTCTTTCTCCTTCTTTCTACTCAAACTGTCACTGACCCTTGCATTGTTTTTATTTTCATAATGTTATCCCATTCATACGATTGGCTCGATTGTCATCGTTGGCGACCCTCGACCGATCGAATCTCGAGGAGCCCACCATCGATCGCAAAACAAGCTAGATTGAATGTCTACTTCTCTCTTGCACAGCCAAACACACACACACACATATTGTCTCTAGATGAGTAGTAGAATAACGCAATTGTTGGTCACTTTTGTGTCGCAAGCAATCTCCATTAATTAGATTCAAACATCAAGTTCTTGCAGCATCAGTGGCAATAGCAATCAATGAGAGATGTCTCTTGCTCATCTTTAGCCAAATACAAACACACACACACACACACACACACACAGATCGACACTATTTGTCTCATTTTATTATACCCTAAAGTTTTTTTCTTTTTTGCTCAAATGAAACAGGAGGAAGAAAATTTATTGTAGGATATAAAAAATTTGTTTTGTTAATTCGATTATTAGTGATCAACTCTCTCCAATCATTTTATCTATTGACCAAGACACTGTAGCGTCGTTTGGCAAAGTTGACCAAAGAATGTTTGTCCAAGAAAAAAGAGGCACAGTTTAAGTGTGCGGTGCAATCGATGTTATTGCTGTACACTTTCATGATCTGAATTTTTATAGCCACCACCAGTCTAACTGCTTTCAATTTGACTTGATGGCTTCGTTTGTTACTTCACTAAGGTACTTTTGGTGGCAGGCCATGTACTAGTGATCGCTTGGTTTTTGCAGTACTGGGGCATGACTAGTACACGCGTGCGGTCCTCTGGCAGTCCTGGTCCAGATTAACCATTGTGTAGGCACCAGACAGAGACTCACCACGCATTCTGTGTCATAAATTTTAGCTGTCTTGCCCTGTGCTTGGTGGGAGCTCACGTCACCACACTGGCCAGATCACCCATCCAAATGCTACCGTGTGTGTGTGTGTGTGTGTGTAAAGCATTCCAAGACTTTTATGTCCAGTCTCATGCACTTTATGACTTTCAGTGACTCGCACAGGCACACGTTTGAATGTAAATTTCACTCGAAACCAGTGGTCGATGAAAACCACTGAAGCGGGTTTCAATCCACTAAAATCCTGGACACTCACCCATCAGTAGCATCGTTTGCAAACCAGTCAAGTTTTTTTTCAAAAAAAGTTTTGATTTAATACACACTGGAAAATAACCCCTTTGGCTACCATTCTCATATAGTCATCGATCGGACAATAATAATAATAATATGATGGCGAGCCAGCTGCTTTGAATATAACTTTGTGTCACATTTATTTGAGTGGCAGCTTTATTATCCAAAAGTGTCAAATTAAATTTTTTTCAACTTTTAATTTTATAGTAAAAAAAGAAAAGTAATATTGATTAACTAGAGGGATCAAAAAGTAAAGTTTTATACCGATTGGAAGATCTTTTTTTTAATTTTAAAAAATTAGAGGGCAAATGTCATTTGGATAACGAGCAGTTGTAGTGTAAAGAATTTGAAAGAGAGGGAGAGAAAGAGAGATAATGTGCACAAACTATGGTGTGAAGGTTTTTCCGATTTAAATTCATTACGATGGGCAACAAATTTTAAAGTTGCTCACACAAGGGACAAAATACACAGAGAGAGAGAGAGAGAGAGAGAGAGAGAGAGAGAGAGAGACTCACATGGAGAAATATATGCACGTTACGATTAATTTCAATTACCGTTTGAGTATTTCTCTCTCTCTCTCTCTCTCTCTCGCTTTCTCTAGTAGGTTGTGTAGGCTTAACCAACGTGTGGGTCATTTCTCACCTCGATAGCGCGGAGGTGATGCGTCGAGCGATGTCGGCTAACTGTGGGGCGCACTGTCCCCATCTCAATGGCCTCTCATCACTCTCTCAACGCACGCCTGAGCAGAGGCCAGTTTGCATTTTTTGATCCCCCAATCTAACCTCTGACCTCTGGTTGGCTCCCAACTCTCGTCAGTCTCTGAGTTGAGAGCCAAACTCAAATGGTCAATGGTAAAGTGCTTGTTGGGTGGAACGCAGACACAAGATCCAACTGGGTTCCCTGCCCATTCATCACATCTTGATTTCATGACATGGCCACTACGATGTTTCCATTTTTTGTCCATAATTCACACCAACTCCCGCTGACCTGTGACCTATGAGGAAATTGGTGCTTTTCTTTCTCTCTCTCTCTCCATGTTCAAATCGACACGTTAGCCATTTACCAAATGGAATGCAAGCGAGCCATTTATTAGCCCCCCTCAAAGTCTTGAGTCTTGTGTCACTTTGTGCTTACCACTAGTACTGTATTCTACTGTGAGGCATTAAATCCAAAAAACTGGAACGTCTCGAAAGGCTTCTACGCTGGTTTGGTCCACTTTATTCTCTCTCTCTCCCTCTCTCACCCTTTCCGACTCGGGTCCGTGATGGCACCCACATTCATCCTTCTCCTCTCGCAAGCTAATTCAATTAATTTATCTCTAATTGGTTCCATTTGGGACACCAGAATGCCAGATCCAAAATGGAAAGACACGATGTGGGATACGGCGGCTGATGAGAACAGTACTGCATGCCACAACCGCGGGGTTCTCTCTCTCTCTCTCTCTCTCTCTCTCTCCTCTCTATCTATCTATCTTTTTTAACGATGATGATGAAATTGTTGTCTCCTTTTGTCTCTCTCTCTCTCTCAGTTTTAGTTTAATAATTCATATACATCGTGAAATAGAAACACATTGAAAATTGAGAAGAAAGTCACAAAAGCCTAACATTATCACCCGACTCGTCGCGCTCTCATCGCCTTGAGGCCATTTGATTTTATTAGTCTCTGAGAAAAAGAAAAAGAAAAATAAGAGAGCGCAAAAACGTACGAAATATTTTTTGCACTACCAAATACCAACATTGTTACCGAAAAAAATTCCACCGTTAATTGAACTACATTATCCAGATAGTCTAAAATCAAATTTCAAATTTTAGGAATTTTTTTACTTTTGCAATATTTAATTTTTAAATATAATGTAATACAAAAAATTCTAATGCAATATATTTTAAAAGTGATGTTGGAAAATTGTGTTAGGAAAAATAATGATAATATAATTTAGGTCAAAGGGAGCTAAAGCACTAGGTGTTTGAAAGCATAAAACGTGTTCGGATCACAAACTCTTAATATTTGAAATGTTTATCTATCAAGTGTATGCGTGTGCTTTAGATGATTATTGAATTACAACACGCCTGGAAGCTATTGTTGCAAAAGTTGATCCAAGTGGCATTGGCAAGTACTGTTTATATCTATCAAATATATTTTTCGATTTGATCGAAATACGATGGCGCTAATTGAAAGGATGTGTGGAGAATTTTCCAAGTATGAGAGATGATGAAGCTGGCATTTAGTGTGCCAAACCAAATCGCTATTTATCATCCAACACAAGCAGCAGCAATCTGTGCGATTCGACATTCTGTGGGGGCCAGCGTGAATGCGTTTCTCTGTGTGCTAATTAAAATAGCATCACAGAGCGAAACACGAGTGAGACAAGTGATGGAGGGGGTGTCGCAACACACAGTGGGGTACACTATTTACGAGAGCGTCTTTGGCCTGGCCACCACCAGCTTGCCGTAGGGCCAAATCAGACTTGTCAGTGGTGCCAATTTGTCACCGTGACACGTTCGGGCTTGTTTGCATCTTCATCTTAGCTTGCTCTCGTTCTCTTGGGTTGCTCTCTCTATAAATACCACCACAGTTACTGGCTGATAACATGACGACACGGTACAAATTGAGTCGTTGCCGGACTGACAAGGCGCATCATCATTTGACAGGCTCGCATCGCTCTCTTGGATTGCAACTTTGTTGACAGAATCCACCCGATTCGAGTGATGTGCTATAGCTAACCTGTTGCAGCAGCACTGCCAACTTGCAATCGGTTCGACACTAGATCCGTTTTTAAATGTTACTTCGGTTAGTCGCCATTATAGACATGAGCAGTCCATCACTACGAACTGCGAACTATTCTGACAGATTGGCGTATCGGGCGCGCGCAACTTGAGGTGACTGTTGCCAGTGACAGATTGGCTAGCAGAGAAACACTACTATCAGTGAAGTGGTCCGCGCCGCGTCGAATGAATCTCATTTTCTGGTGACTATCGACTTGTCTTAGTACTAGTTTGGTAACGTGGTGCCGAGTTGATGTCTTGGTGCTAACCATAACAAGCAACCCGAATGTATTCGAGTGACAAGTACCGCTGTATGGCCTTAGCCTTCCCCCACGCGCTTCCACCCAACTATTCATTGCTCGATGTTCGTTGCATTGCATCGTGATCGATCAGTGTACCCGCCAATCTGCTAGCTTCGGCACTCTTGGCGCACGAGCTTTTTAGTGGCGTCCGACTCACTGCTCGACCTCCCAATGCGCGCCTTAGAACCTCAACCTGATCGCGGGCACTGTTAAGGTTGATTTATTACTCCGGTTTGTTCAAAATTAATTATTTTAATTTGCAATATTAACACCAACTACCAGTGAGGCGTGTGTGTGTGTGTGTGCGCGTGGAGCAAGGCGTAGGCGCTGATGACCAGTGTCCACCGTGCTACTGAGCGCTTCTCCATCACATAAACAACATCATCTCTCATATTTTATGCTTACACAGGCGCAATGTTTTTTTCAATTTTCAAAACATAAAAGAGCTTTTTTCCACAACACGCATAACATATGTTGATCGGTGGAATGTGATGTCGACTCGTGAGACTTTAAGTAGACCGTAAGACGAGTGTGAGTCGCATCATTCGGGTTGGGTTGCTTCGGTGATGCTTCGCATTGCCACTGGCCATCGAGCTACCGCACTAAGTCGTGTGTGTGCATAGCAACGCCAAAACTTACCCACGTTGATCTCGCTCTGTGCAAAAGCCGGATTTAATTAAAATGTGATTCATTGGTGCAGGGTCAACTGGTGCGAGCAAGCTGGACAGTGAACAGATGAGTTGTGGCACGCGTGTGCCACCGATCCAGCCCCAGTGGATCAATGTGTGTTCCACTCTGGGTTAGCAAGTTCGTGTGAGTGTTTAGTGTCACCACTTGTCAAACTGTCACACGCACGATCGGAGATCGCGCGCGTGGGGTCTGACATGGCTCCCACTGAGAGAGAGAGAGAGAGAGAGAGAGAGAGAGAGAGAGAGAGAGAGTGTCCATGTTGAAGGGGGTCTTGTGTTACCATGCCGCTCGGGTCTTGAGAGTGTACGCGGCGTCACCCGGCATCCCACTGGACATTATGAGAGAGAGAAAGGAATGAGAGTGAAAGTCTCCACTTCTCTACTCTAAGTGAGATACACTTTCCCTTTCAACTCCTCTTCGCCTATCTCTTATCACCACTCTGCCCGGATGTCCGACCACTACATCAGCAGCAGCAACAACAACAATTAACACACACACACACACCAAATCAACCCTCCCAGCTGGACCCGCATCTATACTATGCTAGTCTTCTCATACACATACTCAATCCATACCCGTTTGCTTCATTAATCGTACTCCCACATGAGTGTGTATGTGTGTGTTCTATTAGATTTAAAACTTTATTAATATTTTTAGCTTGACAAAAAATTTTGCTTTAATTCATCCGCAAAAAATAATAATAATATTATTATATTTGAGGACACTTTCGGATCAAAACTTTAACTCATTAATTCCCCCGGTCTACTTTGCTTCAGCTTAATTTTGGCATCTCATTACTACTTTTAAACAAGAAAAATCGAGACTCATTATTTTACCCAAACACGATGTTTGGTGGATTTGCATTAAGTCCAGATTTTTTCCCAAACTTTGCTCTTTCTTACTTGTCCATTTTGCACTTAAAAGATAGATAAGTTATTAAAATATAAGTTTTTAAAATCAATATATGAAGAATTTAAATTTATTATAATTAACATTTACTATTATTTTATTTTTCTTTAAAGAAACAAATCTTCTTATCAGTTTTGTCTTTTTCCATTTAAACAAATTTTAATAAAAAATGGGAACATAATCAATTTTGTTTCCTCAACAATGAATGTTGTCAAGCGCTTGATTAAATGCGTCTATTTAAAAAAAGTTGTTTTAATTAACCAAGAAATTTTTTGTTTGCAAATTTGGGTAAAAAAGATAAAAATGTGTGGGAACTCGATTGATTGATGTTGCTGTGATTTACACACACGTGTGTGTATATGGGTGGTATAAATAACACATTTCAATTTTTAATGCTTTTCAAGTGTGCAAAGCGTTTTAATGTTTCGGCGTGTAAGATACGTCCGAGAATGTGTGTATGAAAGAGAGAGAGAAAAAGAGAAAGAGAGAGAGAGAGAGACTATTGGTAGTGTGGTAATCCCATGAGAACGAACCAAGATGACACTGCTACCACCACTATGGTTCCAAGTACTTCATTTTTCTTGATTGCCAGCGTGGTTGTATTCGGAGAAAGTGCATCGTTTGCACTTAATGTTGCAGCTTTTCTCATTCTTTCCCACTTCATTCACTTGTGTTTAATTTATTTAAGTTAAAGCTTTATCTTATATTATTATCATTATTATTTTTTATGTAGTATAATATTTTTGGGTTCTTTTCTAATAGAGGGAAAAGAATGTCCAATTTGTTTTCAAGTGGTTGTTATATTTGTCAAATTGCTAAATCTTCTTGACAATTAATAAATACCCCTACGCCATCTATTGTCAATAACAATTTTTTCGTTTTTTTGCTTTTTTTGCAGATGACCCTTAGTTGACAACCGTGTAAACTATGGAACATGCTCTACTCACCTCATCTTGCAAATAATTATTATAGTTGACTTAAACAAAATGTTCAGCGATACCAGTCAAACGTGGCTGGCTGCACCAGCTGATAAACAGTGCAGATCGAATTCTCACCAGTGTGATTCAACTCGAGCATCGAGTGATACTATGAGAACCTCTGAGAAAATGGCAACAGCCCGTTTTCTCGTAGGTGGCTCCTCTAAGATGTTGCTTGATTGGTGCCTTTTTCTACTATTCGCAACAATGCTTACCATCAATATTGCACCAATTGGTCCTGTGCAGGCACAGCCTATTGTGAATACCAGTGCAGGTAAGTTATGCACAGGAATCGCTTATGCAATTTCTATAACATTGTTTGGTGGTAAAGATCTCAAAGCAGCCCGACTTGTGGAGGATTCAAGCCAGATCGCGGCTCTTTACAGCACTGGAAATCATTCGGTAAATTTTACCCACTTGACAATTGATAACTGGGGCAACCTATACGCGGGCGCATCCAACTGGTTGTTCCAGTTCAACCAAAGTTTAACCATTGTGGATTCGGTGCGCACCGGACCCCTCTACGACTCACCCAACTGTTCACCAACTGACTGCAGTGGAGTGGATGAGTCGACCATCACACTTCGCAACAACATCAACAAAGTGCTAGTCGTTGATGAGCTTTCCAATTCGCTGTTGGTCTGTGGTACGGTTCACCAGGGAGCATGCCGCAAGCACCGACTTGGTGCTGTGGCTCAGTCGGAAGAGTTGATCCCTCTGCCGATAGCGGCCAACGATGAGAATTCGTCAACGCTGGCATTTGTTGGACCCTCGCGTTACTACGGCAACCGCATCACTCCGGTGCTCTACGTGGCGGTCACCAATTCACGACTAGGACCCTATCGTGACATGGTACCTGCCATTGCGTCACGTTCGCTCGAGCCTGGCCAACGATACATGTCGGTGGTGGAGAAGTCTTTTGACACCGCCAAAATCGACATTGAATTTCATATGAAGGATTATTTTCTTGTCAACTATGTCTACGGTTTCACCACTCAAGACTTTGTTTACATTGCAACCGTGCAAAAGCGATCACATCTGAGGTGAGTTGACTTGTATAACACTAACAAAAAAATCTTATAAAATGAATTTTGTAGAGCTTTGGAGGAATGGGGTTATATCACTCGCTTGGCTCGCGTGTGCCAATCAGATGCGGCATACAACACTTATACCGAGGTTACCCTCGACTGCATTGGCGAAGATGGTACTCACTACGCCTTGCTCCAAGATGCTACTTTGATTGAAGCTGGTGATGAACTGGCTCGCTCTCTTCGCGTTCCCATTCGCTCTCGAGTTCTGGTCGGTGTCTTTGCAGTTGCACACGATCACACCTCAAACCCAGACACTCGATCTGCGGTTTGTGTTTATACCTTGCAAGAGATTGAACAGAAATTTGCACAAAACATTCACATGTGCTACAACGGCTCGGTGAGCACGCGCAATATGAACTACATTGCCGGAAATTTGCCAGATTGTCCTGATAAGGTAATTTTTGAGTTATTTTAATACAAATAAATTTTAACTTTGATTTAAAATTTAAAGCAACGGGCTACCAACATTGTTTCGTTTTGTTCGGAGACACTCAAAATCAATGGCAGTGTGCCAATAGTGCGTCGACCAGCCATTGTGTACCCGACAAGCACACTCACCGCTGTACTTGGTCAAGTAACACCTAACTCGTACAACGTGCTCTTCGTAGGCACTCATGACGGAGTATTGCGAAAGGTAAACATTTACAATCAACTATATCAGTGATTGTATTTAAACTAACCTTCTACACAGCTGTTGCTGACTAAGTCAAACCTTGCCGAAGAGTTTGATCACGTTACAATTGATCAGGGACATTCAATCTTGCCTGATTTGCTTTTGGATTCCACTGGCAAATATGTCTACGCATCGTCTCCCTATGTGGTAAGTTTTATTCAAATATTTTTATTTTAGTGCAGCGACTCATTTTGCTATGCATATCGTAGATTGCCAAGGTGGTAGTAGAACACTGTACTGCTTTCAACTCATGTCGAACGTGTCTCAACTCTCGGAATCCATACTGTGGATGGTGTTCTTTGCAAAAGAGGTAACTATTCTAGGTAGTTAATTCACAAAGTATACTTACTCAATGTTATCTCAGTTGCACATTGCGCAATCAATGCCAAGAAACTCGTAGCTCTGTCTCATCGCGCTGGCTTTCGGTGGATTCGAGCAAATGCATTGAAGTCCAGTCTATGTTTCCTGAGTTTTTGCCCATTAATTCACTAGACAAAGTGAAGTTGGTGATTAACCAACTGCCACGTTTACCACGCAATGTCTCCTATCAGTGTGTGTTTGGACCAAATGGACCGATTGAGGCAGAATCAGTGCCAAACGGATTGATCTGTCCGTCGCCACCTGTTTCACTACGCCCGCGTTTACCCGAATCACAAGATTTTGTACAAGTTGATCTTGCTATTCGACCATCAGATACCATGACTGACTTTCTTCAACGTAAATTTACATTTTATGACTGTAGCTTTTATAAAACGTAAGTAAAATGTTATTTAAAGTAGATTAAGAACAGTCATATAAACAAATAATTTTGACAGATGCTCGGGTTGCGTCCAAAGCCGCTGGGGTTGTCAGTGGTGTTTCAAGGAAAACATGTGTGTCTCCTCAGGATATTTGTGCGAAGCTTACTCAGCCAACTACTCTGCCAACAAATTCTTTTTCTCTGGTCAACAACCAAGACCGACTGCCCAAGTGATTCGCCAAAAGGAACACTGTCCAAGTTTTAACCTCTCAACCAAACCAGTGAATCTCATTTTACCAAATGGAGTTGTGCGTGCCATTTCATTACCAATACAAAATTTGGCTTTTGGAAATGTAATTATTAAAAACGTTATTAAGCATTTTCAGTACTGTTAATACTTGTTTTAATAGGCAATGTTTGGGTGTATCATCACCATTGAAACTCAGCAAACTTATGTCAATGCTCGAATTGAGAATGGCAACATTATTTGTGCTTCAACTAAAGTAATCACTATTGGAAATTTTTAAAAAATGAAAATAAAATGTATCTTGTTTCATTTTGTAGTTTGCATACGAAAACGAGAATGCTACTGCAACGGCATCGGTGACCGCTGTGTGGAATAAGCACAATTTTATTGATCAACTCAATGGTAAGCGTGATACAAGGTGTATAACGATATGTACAATCCTAATCAATTCGCAACGTGTTACCACACAGTGACTCTTTACAAGTGTCGATTCTTGGGAAGCTACAACGAACGTTCCGACTGTTCCATCTGTCTCAACCTCGACCCGAGTTATGGTTGTGCGTGGTGCAGTGGTCAGTGCCAACACTCGGAGCAGTGCGAGGAGAAACGTGCCAGCATTTGTCCCCCTCCTCGCATCGACTGGATTCATCCGCTATCGGGTCCGGTGCAAGGTGGCACCATGATTACCGTGGAAGGAAGTAACCTAGGCATGACACTTGATGAGATTCAAGACAAAGTGCTCATCGGTGGATATCCGTGTCAAGTACAAAATCTAACCCTCTCGGTTCAATTTACTTGCATGTATGTACATACTGACATTGGTTTAAATCGCGTTTTACTTTCAACATTTTATTGTTTGATATTAGAACTAAACTAGTACCAAAGCAATTCTTGGCTGATGTTGTGGTTGGCAATCGGGCTGGTTTTACTACGGCACGCGATAAGTACCTGTACGCCATTCCTGAAGTATTTTC
>WURS02127175.1:0-22533 GCA_011762765.2 Rhinocypha anisoptera | reverse complement strand
AAGAGAATAGGGATACTGGACAGAATGATAGGGGGTAGGAAGTACGCAGATTTGAAGAGGGATTATAGTTAGATATTATGCGGCCAACCTAATCTCAGACTCATGAAAAACCTACCTTAACAGGTAGATTACCCTTCATCATCAATGTGTTATGCGAAATAATGAACGCTCAGTAGGTAAAGCGCTTGACTGCTGAACGGGGGACCTGGGTTCAAGGCCGGGTGGTGACTCTGGAAACATCCAGTTAAACCAAAGCTGTGAGTTTTTCTCTCTACATACATGGAAAACCATTGACTGACAGGGAAAGGAACTTGCGCCGTTTATCTTACTGATAGTTTAGCTATATCGAGTGATGGTGACAAAGTGTCGGCCTCCACAGTGAACTTTACCTATATCGTTACTTTTTACACCGACCTTAAAGTTGAATACTGGACTTTTATGTTATTAATCATGGTAGAAGATCGGAAGTTGAAGTTAATACGAAAAACGTAGAAAAGGAGAATTGAAAGGATATTAAAAGTGTAATATATTGAAGTGAGACACTGAATGTAGAAATTTTGGCAAGGCAGGCGGAAGGAAGAAGAGAGGGACAAGCATTTCCGATCGGGACTTGGGTGAAGAAATTTCTGTAAAATTTGTGAGACGTTTAGAGCCAAAATTCAATATTTTTTGTGTCGGTCATAAACCTTCCTCCAATCATTATATCATTTAGCGATAGAGACAATAGCATTAAAATAAATGGGGAGAGAGAAAGAGTGGTGGAAGAGAGTGAGCAGAAAACGGGGAGGCGCCGCATGGACCCTGTCGTGATTGAGTACGAGAGAAAGAGAGAGAGAGATAATAGTGGGGGTGGGGGGGGAAATAGGGCGATACACCGTCGGAGCGGAGGAAAAATGCTGTCGGAGTAACGCGGTGAAAATTTTTCGATGTGAGAGCGCGTAAATGCAAAAAAAAACAGCTGAGCATCGCAAAAGCGAAGGATTCGAGAGGAATTTTGATGGGCCGCAAAATATATTGAATTCATTCCCCGAGTGGGGCGGGTGGGAGGGGGGGTAGGCCTCCCAGGTGTCTATGGTGCCGTTAGTGGGATGGTTGTGGTGACGTATTTGTGCAATTTTGAATGCTTGGTGTGAGAGGCTGGGGGATGGAGGGATTTGACTGTGTGTGTTTGAGGGGGGAGGAGCGTTGTACAAGGCGATGGGAATTGTGGGAAGGATCCGTGATCTGCTAAACGGCATCCAAGTGTCGGTGAGCTGCGGAGGGACGAAGGGGAAAGGATTTAGTGTGTGGGGGAGGTGGAGGGAGAGTCAGAGTGGGGGGAGGGGCATTTGGCTGTGAGGCTGCACGAATCATCGGCCGTGGACGGGGCCACCGGAATACGCCTGAGGGGACAGATGAGAATGGGACAGTATAGGGGGGAAGGGGAGACGAGGCGATACGTGAAAGAGTGGGAGGTGGAAGCGAGCACACGGATGAATGTGTAGGGTGGAACGGGGTGGCTGAAGGGGACAAAACTGCCCGAAATAATCTTAACCGGAAAACGATTCACGGGCGATTCATTCATTTATTTCATTTTACCCTCCCTTCCCTTTCATTATTTTGGATTCGGATTTATTATTATTATTTAGTTGTTCATTTTTTTTCTTGAAAATATTTTCTCCATTTTATTTCTTTTTACACCCCGGCGTCTGTCAATAGATATTGAAGAGATTAGACTGCCGTGAGTGTGTGTATGTGTGGGTGGGAAGAGGAGGGATACAAAAATGACGCAGTTTAGGATTCTATTTGGATCGCGCGCGGTATTTCATTTTTTTCTCTCGCCTCGTGAAAACCCCTTCACATTCTCGCGTTTTACAGAGGGCGCACAGTGGTCCCAAATCGAAAAAAGCTGGCAAAAATTTATACCGCTGTTATTATTACTTACTTACTTAATATAAAAGTCGATATCTATGGTTTTTGATCCGGTAATTTTGAATTTGAAGTTATTTTTTCTGTATTTGTGAAAGTTTATTTATTATTGCAGTATTTGTTTAAACAAAAAATTAAAAAATTCTAATTAATTTTAAGGTTATTTCATAAAACGTAAATACAAATTATATAAACGATAAATATGAATTTGATGTTTTCATGAATCTACCTAGTGATTACTATTGTTTATTTTTGGAAAATCTTTAAACAATTAATTTTAAATGAAACAAAGGAATTTTTTATCTTCGCTAATGCTAGAATATATTTTATATCTACGGAATATAATTTGGAAGTTAGTATGGCTTATCTCTGATTATTATTACTTTAATTGGATAATTGTTTAAACAATTTATCGCAACTATTTCAAATTAGGAACATGATGTAAATTTTTTTTCAAATTTTTTGACTTGCTAATGGATATGAAAGTTTTTTATCCATCACTGTTACAAAAAATTTCAATTGAGGTATTATTTTTATAATTTCACAAACGTAGAAATGGCGCGAAACATTGTGGCACAACTTCTATTTTACTCGCGGTTTGAATCAAAGTTATCGTTCCGATTTCAATAAGCTCATTTTGGGCGTGGAGATTTGTAAAGTAAATCACTGAATACAGAATTTGGCACAAAAATGTAATCACATGTACCTACTATTAATTAGGTAATAGAGTTTTCAAAGTAATAAATGAACTATTTTTCCATATTTTTATAATACATTATCAGTAAAAACTAATCTTCGTCTGATAATTCTTCATCAGTCTCATCGTAACTCTGTTCTCATCACTTTGCTTGACCTCCTTTGTCCTCCATTTAGATAACACGCGCTCGCGCTCTTGAGGGAGTGGTTTTTGTCACTTCTTTAATTATTTTTGCGACAGACTCATCACCTTACTTCGATAGCTCATCGATGTCGCAAACGCTAATTCAGCTGGTGATCTGCTAGCCCTAAGCTCCTCAGTTTTCCTTCTCTTTTCCCTCTCACTGGATTCTTCAATCAGTTTTTTCGGTCGGCCACTTTCAGATAACTCAGTCGAACCTTCAAAGAGTTATGATTTTAATCAACGCATGAAAGCAGGGAATACTGATATCACTGCCAAATTAATCAACGCATTGAAGCAAGGAATACTGATATCACTGCCAACTCATTAAAATTCGCACAGTAGATACTCACCAGATGTACTGGGAAGATATTTAAATAAAACCGGAGGAAATTTCAATTTCAGCTGTAGCCAACTTCCAAACTTTCTTCTGAAAAACTGTATGATCGTGAGATTTGCTCCCACCTACGAAAATATCTTGAGAAAAAATTCTTTTGCATAAAATTTGTTAAAATAGTTTTGGCAATAGCGTCCTCATTTAAATTTAATTTGCCGATTAAGTAGTCCAGTACGTATTTTTTCTTAGATAGTGTAGATTCTTTTCCACTTCCAATAATTTTTTCATGCATTTCAAGATGCGTGACATTTCTCAAATCCATTAAACTATCAGCAATCTTTTTAAAGTGAAAAATAACAAAAATGTCACACAATTGCACTGTCTGCACTACTTTTAGCCAATAATCCACGGATGAGTATTGAAACTGGAAATTCACAACACTAAAAAACCAAGGGCTCTCCTCTTCGACCTTGCCTTCTCTTTCTTCTGAACGTAAAGAAGATCCAACCACTTCCACACTCGAAAAGAAACTCACCACTCACGTCTTTCTTTGGCCAGGCACCAAGCAAAACTGAATTATAGCGAGAACAATTCAGACGAGCAATGCTTAAGAGTAACTTGCGCTGAATTTGCCGCAGAGTGAGGACCGTCATCCTATCGTCGCCTTTTTCCTGGATACTTGACGCACTTGCAAGGGGAGAGACAAGGCTTACCCAAAACCATCGCCGGTGGCCGAAGTGCAATTCATTCCTTTCCCACAAAGTGCGGTGGTTGGGTTTTCCCGTTGGAGAGCAATAAAAATGCGGTCTTTTTCGGTAGCCGTTTACCCTGCAATCGGCACGGTATTAAGGAGCAGGACGAGGTCCTACTCGTAGTCCTCCACCTACCAGAAGGACGTATTCTGAGGGATGCAGGAGCCTTTTAAGGAATCTTACAATTCTAAATGCTTTCGAGTTGTTTTTAAATTTCTTGTTCCCCATCTACGCCTATTTCCTTCCGTTGGAGCTCTCTCGCTATTTTAGATGAACATCGGGACTCACATATGATATTTGAGGCTGACTGCTTACCGTGGATAGACACAAGAATGTGTATTAAACGTAGAAAGTAAAAAGTGGTTCATTTAATAGTAAAAAATGTCGTAAAGGCGGCAATATATGCAACAAGTTAGAAAAATAGCAACAAAAATTTGATTCGCATGAATTATCCCACGCGCCATCCCGGCCGCCACCCGCGTCGGCGCACTGAATCGTTTTACATAAATCATCATTTTGGCCGAATTTGCAAGATTTTTCTTTTCTACTATGTTGTTTATACTATTACTCTATTAGTTCGTGCAAAAAACTCTGGGTGGTCAAGAGGCGATAAATACGATAATGCACTTTTTATTTGAAAATTAAGGTATAAAACACTAAAAGTTTTAAAAAATACTAAAAATAGTAAATAGATCAGAAATCGAGCAACAATAGGTTGGCATGCTATGGAAAGATTTATATTTATATGTAATAACGTTTATTGGCTAAACATGCCTTCTTAAATATGTCCTCCATGATGATGAACTTATCCGAAATCGACTGATTTCACGCGACTGGCATTTTCACGCTGAATGCTTCATATTTGACGGGTCCCAGAGACCATTATAATCAACGTAAATACCAATGTAGTTGCGTGCGTTGTGTACATTGTGCATCAAATCATGTAGAATCCGAATACACCATTCACAACTTCCTCAACGAAAGTCGAAAAAATGACTTTTGGCCAGCTTTTTTCAATCTGTGACCACTGTGGGACGTTCACTTAAAAGACTGCCCAAAGTCTACAGCCGCTGTCGAAATACTGGAGTTGTGAGTGAAACTTGCATTAAATATACATCGTATGTCAAAGCCAACATTACAAAATAAAATTATTATTTGTAAGCTATGGAATTGAAAATTGTGCCACTCTTTATTGAGCAAGCCTCTTGGCTTCTCCTGTGCCCTCATTATGTACGTATTTTCCCTTTAATGCCCGCCCACCTGGAAATCATCGCCCTTGCAACCTCTGATATTGTGAAAGAGACGCTACAGGGACTACATTTCGTCTGGCTCCTTCCCTTTGATATAGCTAGGTATCACCGCCTTTGCAACCCTCTTATTGAGGAACAGACGATACGGGGACTGCCTTTAGTCTTGCTCCCTCCTTCCTTTTGACGTGCATGGTATGGGTGCCTCTGCCAAGAGAAATAGTGATAGCTTCTGCCAGTGCAACTTTATCGGTCATGGAAAAGGTTGCGGTTTACTTGGAAGGACTCACTAATAACACATTGGAACACTAAGCTTAAATAGCATGTTCATAAATTATTGGTCCTCGGGAGCTGCCTCTATTTCGAAGTAATTAATAATACAAAAGATTCTAAACTTTCTTTGACCTAAGAAATGTTAATTTAATTTCCTCTGCCACTCATCAATACAGAGTTTGCGTTTACTTACGGCTTTGTGATAGTATTTCGATCATTTTTTTTTAAAGAAACCAGCATGGTAGTTTTTCATTGAACTTTCTCGCATACTGCCAATTTCCTACTTGCTTACATCGTTCGACGATAATAGTACATATATTTCTAATTCTCCAAGAAAACTGCTCTTCTTATTAAAGAAATCTTTTATCATTAATTTTTGCAATGAAGTGACTAATTAACTTTTATAGATAGTATTACTCACTGTCATATCAAGATATTGAGTGTTAATTTGTAAGAAAGAAATCCTCTGCCTGAGGACGGCCTCGGAAAGGGAAGAAGTAAGGAAACGAAATTCACACATTGTTAGCATTTGCTGTATATTTGTTTTTAAATGGCACGTGTATTCTTTCTGACTTCACGGTTAATTATCACCCTACCGTGTCTCATCAATCTTGGTGCACGTTAACCTCAGTAAGTTATACGAAATGACCGTTATTTCCGTTCAAAATCCGGTACTTCACAAAATGATCTAAGTAATCATTAATTTTACATGTGATGAATATTAAATTCTCGGGAGGTGTATTTACACTAATAAAGGATTCCTCCAGTTTGGGAAAACTCGTCAAGTTGTTTTTATCATACCATTTATCTTGAATTACACACGGTATTTTTTATCTATGTAATATATCAAATGTCATCGTCAAAACCTTCATACCATGTAAAACAATAACAAAGTTATATGCCCCATGCCATTCATTCTAAAAATCGTTTTTGACCTAGAGTATTTTTTTTCTAGATCAAGGAATGAATAAAAAATATCAAAGTAGCGAATCTGTAATGAGAGGCGTTACATATTTTCTTATTGAAATTTGATAACTGGATCAGGACAAGGCCATTACTAGAGCCTTGTGGTATTACTATAAAGAATAAAGTAATTGGGCCAAATATATTCGTGTAATTTTTATTTTGCATTATTGTAGAATTTGGGTCACCGAATGCCTAATCACACGAACTCTGTGTTTAAAAACAAAAGGTTTTTTTCTTTTAAATTCTAAAGAACCCCGATAATGGTATTTCCTTTTTTTCTTCTCGGAGAAATTTTTAAACATCTGCTCATTAAATCCGTGCTTATAATACTAGTATTTCCACCGGTAGATTGAAATAGTTTTCTATATATTCCTCAAACAATTGGAATATCATTTCTTATGTGCCTTTAAGATCATTAAAATTTTCTATCCAATGGTTATAATAATCACTAGTTCTTCCTAAAAGGCACTTTTTATGAAGAGGATCTCGATTTTCATGATACTTTACGAGTATTAGATTTGGCGGTCAGAGTACAAGAGTAATTGCTCATAAGAATTATGCCACGCCAACCAATCACACTCGTCATTTGTTCATCATCTACATATTTTCCTTGTATAAGACGTACTCGATGCTAAAAAGTACCGTCTTTCTTCGTAATGAGGAAAGAACTTCGCCACATCAGTTTTTCCAAGTTCTTAAATTTCGTTGTTGTGGCCCTTTAAAAAACTACAACTCTTCTATCAGCATTTAATTAAATCCTCTACTTCGATCAACCTTAAGGGAGAGGAGGCCAAAAATGTGAACACAGCTTGGCTTCATGGAGCCAACCTTAACTTCCGTGAATCCAAATTTTCCTTCTACTAATTACATGGTGGGGCAAAATTTCATTGGTTTGGGTACATTGAAATATTTCATAACTTGTTCAACATGTTATCTAGTTGACTAGTTTTTGTTTTGAAGTATGGCAAAAAAATTACAGTTGTAGCACAAACATCGCTAGGTCAGATAGAATAAGTTTTCTTCCAGCTTTGGTAATGTTCGGTGACTGCATCTTATTTTCGAAAGTTTTAGGTTTTATTGAGATGACTAACTCTATAATTTTTATTTAAAACGTTAAACCAACGTCTTAATTTAGCATTGAGACGTCAGGGATGCCCCTTTCAGTTTTGGAACGTTTCTCCAAGGATAAAGAAATAAATAATAATTTTATATAGCAGTTAGGAGTGAATGCATTTAAAATAGAAAATTGATTGAGTGAAAAACTCCACATAATTTTTGTATAAATAAAATAATGCGCACTCTTGATTTAAAAAATTGAAACACTTGCGTTCATTCAAATAAGTCCTACTAGTGAAATGGATAACATGTAATATTAATGCAATGAAATTCGTTTAGTGGTAATTGGCTTACAAATATGGAACTGATTAATCTCTCACGCCTAATCAGCATAGACGATATTATTTTTGTTTTACTCTTTTGTTTTTAAGTAAAGAACTATCAGACAGTCTAGCAATATGGAGCTACTTTTTACTGAATGCAATATGGACCCACTTGAAATGTTAACAATCAGTGACGAATTAATATTAGTATCATTTGGTATTTTTTAGAAATTAGTAACATTCCAAATAGTTTCACAAGATTTGTTGAAATTTTAATACTTTTTCATCTATTTTAAAGCAAAAACATCAATTTACGAGTATATGTTGAATAATTTTAGTCAGTCGAGATATTTTCTACTAGAACTTCCTTTACTAATACGAGTAGAATGATGAAATACGTGGTCAAAATTTTACTCTTACTCTTTTACGCAACGCGGGATGGAGCTTATTTTTATAAATAAATTATTGTTTTTATTTGATGTTGTATTTCAACCAATCAGATGTTCAGACTTTTCGGAAAAGAACGAACATTGAAAACGTACACTTCCTAACTTTCATTGTTAACATTTTAGGCAGTTTAAGAATGAGACATTCTTCGGACGGTTCTCATTTATCTTATAATATTTCATGAGCATTTGAGGCATTTAAGTTCAACATTGAACCATTTCTTCAAAGTTAATCATTTTTCCTCTCTCAGGCAAATTCCCTCCAGAAACTTCCTGTCTTCCCCAACTCATGCATACGTAATAACTTCTTCACTTTGAACAACTAATTTTCTCTTTTCTCACAACCTCATACCCTGGAATCCCTATATACTCCATTCTCTATTGAATACTTAATTAAGAATAACTCTTTACTGCACATTGAAACCTCTGCTTGAATTTATAATTTTTGTTTGACGTTCCAACCCACTCACTTCCATCTTTCCCCTCCTTTATGTTTATTCGAAAAACTAATGCTTCCATTCTAAACTTCTTCCATATTCTTACCCAAATATGTAAATTGTTCCAGCTTTACTAAATTATCCTTCCTCTAGTATGATTTTAGTCTCATTTATTCCTCTATTTCATAATATTCATCATCCCCATGACTCTCATGTTGATTCTGTAGTGAGTTCAAAGTTTATGCATGCCTTGTTCGACTGGCTAAGGAAAGAACATTGCCCCATTCTATGCCCATCGTTTCAGAATACCCCGGCCATATTGGAGAAATAATAATAAAGATCGAAGTTCCTATCATCTGCTTTGTATCATCTATCTCAACTGTTCTTCCCTAATTAGTTTATAACACAAAACCTGTAACCCCTCAAGTACATATACTTCTATGTTCTACATCTCCTCCCTTTAACTTATTCACCCTGTTTTTGTGATTAATAATAATGAATAATAAATTTATTAACTTTACATCCATAGAATATAACATAAAATTGGCAAAAATAAGTAACTATGTAATGTAATGCAACCATAACTTGTGATCAAGTATACACACGAAAACATTATTATCATAAGGAATATAATAATTTGATAATTTCAGTTAAGTTAAATCATACTTTAAAATATACATAGTTGTATAAGAACATATAATATAGTTAATATCTTGATAATGATAATCGCATGATTGAGTAAAAATAAAGCATAATAACGGTCATAATAATTTCAATCTTTTCTCTTTCCCTTTAATTGATTTAACTTGATCGTACCGATAAGTCCAACAGTGGCTTGTCAGAAGGTACAGCTAAATCATCATGGTGTACTTGACATTTACTAGAGCAGTAGAGTTAACTCATAACCAATTAATTAAACCTTGTTATGTGTGAGCGTAAAATTTGACAGTGATTTTTTATTACAGCACATTTTTGGTTCTTTTATTATGTAGCACATGGTGCAACGACAGACATACATCAATTTATCAATACCCTTGAAAAACTCTCAGTATTACTGAATATTTTGAGCAAATTTAAACAACTAGTTAAAATTTACATACTTTTTCATAGTAACTGAATAAATATGGAATTAGAACTTAGATTATAGTTATATAATTAAATATATTATAGTACATTTAAGCTTCTTTTACTTTGTACCACAAGGTATAACATGTATCACATGGTATAATGGCAGACACACATCGATGCCCTCCGTACTCCTAATATTATTGTACACATTGAGTAAAAGTATACAACTTATTGGAACTTACATATTTTCACATTTTGGCAAATTAATGAAGAAATAAGTAATGACTGATGAAATAAATAAATTACTTTTAAACTACTGATTTGATAAAAAGATTGAAATTACAGGTTAATCAAACCATGTTATGTGTAAGCATTCAAAGTTATAGTGATTTATTTTAATATGTCATATTTTTGCTTCTTTTACTGTGCACCACCTGGTTTAATGTCAGAAATACATCAATGTCCTCGAGGACTCAATTTCATTTGACATTTTGATTATGACGTTCCATTAATTTTCAATTATTTTTATTTATTAATTTAAGTTATTACTTTATTAATCAAAGTCAATTCTTAAAAATCACGACTCAAATTGTAGGAGTCAATCAGTTTCTTCTGATGAAGCTTTTTGTCCTGTTTACATACCATAGTTTCCTTTTTCTTGAGGGAATGATTCTTTGCCACTCCCATTAAGTAATGTCCGAGACATGAGAGTTAATTTTTAGAAACAGTTCATAATATAGAAAAAATAACATACCTTAAAAATATTTATTTCAAATGATAATTTAATTATTAATTGATCTTGTCGTCTCTTTTGCAATTAAAGTCAGCAACACTCTGGAAACGGAACATTTTTGTTGAAGAAATCAGTGTTATTTTTGACATTATACGATATAATTGGCAAATTAATCAGCCAAAACAGGGATAATGCACTTATATTTACATATGTAATAAGGATCGATTAGTGCCAGTAATAATTTTCTCTATTTTTGTGACTATAATATAATAAGCTGCAATTAATTATATTTTTGCTTTCAACATAATGAAAGCCATCCTGTTGCTGTTGAAGGTCCTGGATAGTATTTCGGTTTCTGCTGGAGTGGACTCTCATGTAATTTTGGGCTCAGATGAATGTGGCACATGATTACGGCAAGTTAATTAATTCTTGAGCGCCGGTCGCAGCTATTTTTATAAGGGTGAACATGTCTGTCGTGTGGAGTGAAACTTCCTTGGCAAATTGGGGCGAATGACGTGGACAACAGGCGCGCGGAGCCCCCCTCCCCCCTTACTGGCGTGGCAGGAACTGCAATGCGATTAGGATAACCCAAAACTTTCCCTCATCTCCCGGTCTTTCCGCTTCCACCTCATTGACCGCTTCCACTCACTAACCTTCAACTTCCAAGAAGCTACGTGTAAGACGAGCTGAGAGTGACTGTGGTTGAGTTACACGAGGAGAACACGGTAAACTTCTTGCACGACTCTCAACTGTATGAAAATTTTCTTTTCCACGATTAATACGGGGAAAGGAGGAAGGGTGGAGGGTAGTCATATATCCGAAGGGAATGGTAAAACGCTCAAAATTTGGCAACTGTTTGATGAAACTTGTGGAATTAGCAGTATGGATCTGCTGTGGGTGGAATTGTGGACTTTTGGGTTCGGTCGGCTGGCTGTGGTTTGACGATCTTCTATTTGCATGAGAAATTCTGGTGGTCATTGCGGTCTCCAGTATACTTGGAGTTTTGACTCAGTGTTGCAGATAAAATTGTGGCGGTCGCTGAGGTACGGCAGTGGTATAAGGGAATGAGGCGTGGAAAGTGATGAGAGAGAGAGAGAGAGAATGAGAATGGTAGGGGGGGGGGGGATAATATGGTGGAGAAAATGGAGAGATTGTGGGTTGTTAAGCAGTTTCCTTGGCAACTGCACGCATCATCATAATTCTAGCGATGATTTGCTAAATATTGTTTTTAAATTGCGTGTGTTGCGAAGTACTGTTCTTAATTTCAATGACGATACTTATATCTTATCCCCATGTTAAGGTTGAGATTAATTTTTAGCGAGGAATAGAGCGTAGAATCATGAAAAAAATCCACACTATATGATCATCAATTCTTAATTTGCGACATTGCTTGATGCAGCGCAGAACGGTGTCCATTTTTGGTTTTCAGAAAGCGTATGGGCGTATCTGAGTACGAATCATGAACTTTTACACGCATACCTGCACATAAAACACTGAATATCTAAAAAAAATATGTATACATAAAGTATATAATCACTTGATAAAGGAAGATACAGTTAAAAAAACACTCATTTCAATGGTCACGTTAGCTCAGATTGTTTAACAGTTTGCTACCACTTTCGTCAGTTAAAACGTCAAGAGTAAGCTATTCTTCAACTTATGCCTTCAACTTGAACTTTGCGTACGTGAATGCACGCGTATGTGCGGTATTGCTGTTTACTATTAGCATTAGCTGCCATTGATGACTACATATAAAATTAAATTCTGATGGGATCTGTACATATTTTATTTTTGAAAGGTGATAACCATAGAATTGAAGTCGACGGGGTAACCCGGACCAAAGTTGAAAATATAATTTAATTATTAATAGCATTAGTTGCATGTATGTAATAATTACCATTCGTTTAAAATAAGTTAAGAGTTTTATTATTTTCTAATTTCTTCTTAGCAATATCGGCAATTAAATTTAGATTTCAATTTAGAAATTCTTTAATCCTTTTCATATTTTTCAGAGTATTTAGGTATTTATCTCTGATAAAACGGAGAGGCTTTAGAAACGGAGATGTACCGTATTGTACTAATGCTAAACAAAACTAGTGTGGGAACTACAACTATATAAGTACTTTAAAAAAATATTTCAGACTTAATTTTAGTCGAATTCACGAGATATCGTCTAAAAAGGTTTACTGAAAAATTAAACCTTGTTCAATTCTAGTAATTTAATTTTTAGGATATACAACATTAAAAGAAGTCCACCAGATTATGAGAAATGTGTAACTGAACTAATAGCTGTGTAAATTGGGTATTTTCAGGTGATACTTTGTGGAAGCGATTCATAATGAAGATGAAAACACTTAGTTTTTCCACATGAAAAAGTTTTTATTACTCGTATATACGACCTAGGTTTCGACTTGCAAAGTCATCTTTAGGTCCAGGCCGTATACGTATAATAAAAAAATTTTCATGTTGAAAAACCAAGTGTTTTCATCTTCATTAATAGCTGCGTAATTAAATTATTATTTTATATTCATATATAAGATTGTTGAGCTTAAGTTATTGGATGATTTGCCAACAGTCATAAAAATAATTCATATGGAGTAGAAAAATACTTATTTTTTCTTAAGTTAAGTTCTTACGTTATGTTCTTATGTTCGATGTGAACCGGCCTTAAGAGAAATAAGACATAGATTTCAAGTGAATTCACTCTTGATTTATGATGGTTTACTAAGTTTTAATGCCGTTCAGAGCAACGTCGGAGGCCACTACTAGTTTGCCATAAATTAAGTTTAGGGGAGCGCGTTGTTAGGGGCTGTAATTTTTTTTACTTCAGGGGCCAGACACATGGTTCACGGCTTAATTTCGATGGCTTGGACTTGGACGTGATGGGATCCGCACGCTCGGATGACGTGGGAATGCGCCGGCAAAATTGCATTCCTGCATTCATATCTCTGAAGTACGTCGCTGAGCCTCTAACATGGATGTAAGCACGTTTGATGACCCGACGTCCTGAAAATAATCTCCTGCTGCAAACGGTAGCGCTTAGAGTGGCGTATCGAAAAAAATAAGAGTTTTCCCCTATATTTTTGCCCTGCAAGGTGGCAAAAAAAGCTTAATGGCAATTTTCAGTTTAATTTCATCACTTCCAGAACCTCCATGATTCACAACGAGTGACTGGAATGGTAAAGGATTGAATATGCACATCTCACTCCCGAACCAACGCCGGAAATATATTCTTTGAGCATAGGATATTATTATTGTCCACCGGGTAAGCCTGTTGGGTAGCGTGCTCGCCCGCCAACCAAAAGGTAGCGGGTTCGAATCCCGCCCATGATGTTGTGTTTGTGCAGAAGGGGTTTTTTCCATGAGTTAAAGAGTAACGAAGTGACCATAGCCGTCGAATCACCCTATAAACAAGAGTACTACTACTATATTACTTTTATTATTTGGTTCTTTTTCCGAAAAGTAACTGAATTCCTTTGTAACTGACTCTCGAGCTGCAAGGACAAAGAATTATATCCATGCAACATTCTCTAATTGTACCTTCAATGTTTTAAAATAACGGAAGAATTTGGACGTTAAATTGGTTTTTCCCGTTTTACTGAAATTGTTCTTTGCGTCTTGCGGCATTTGTTGGTACATGTACCCTATGGTTTACTCTACTATATTACTGATTAGGAACCTCCTAAGCTCAAATATGGTCTTGTCGCCCTTACATTCTGAAAAAAGTAAAGAATTGCATTCAGTTGATATGAAAAGCTATAGGGGAAGCATAAGGCTCTGCCCTCAGCGTTGAATCCATCATCGGAATCCCTCACCCAATCGTACTTCGTTTCCGACGCTTTTAAAAATTTTAGCATTCTTATGAAATGATGTGCAGGAAACGGCAAAATAAAACACTGTGAATAATCACATCATTTGACAGTCATTTAACTGTTTGTCATTTTCTCTAACAAGGTAGCGATGTGTATTTGAAGCCAATCGAGTTATATTTCAAAGTAATCTGTAAATAACATTTCCTTGTTTCCATTTGCGATCTGGTGGCTTACGTGACATTGTATGACTACCATTTTTGTCATGTTGCCAAGTGTCTTACACGTTGGGGAACATTGAATTTGTGCTTCCTTTGGACATATTTTAATTTAACGTTTAATTGAACAGTTAACATTTAATTCGGTGCAGAATTTAGTTATTTCGCGAAATTAAATGGTATCTACCCCTCTGTTAGCTTTTCGTACCAAAGTTGGACCCTGTCGATTCATAGAAAAAGTTTTGGAACCCCTAGAATACCACTGAATAGGACCACCACTTTTTCCTATTACACGACATTACTCAAATGGTTTCATGCACCTCATTTTTTTGTCCCGACGTATTTTTTTTATTTTTAGCTGCAAATGAATTTCTTTCCTCGTCTATTTTTTAGCCAAGTTGCCCAACTAGTGGAGTACAACTCATCTTCTCAACCGGGGAATGTGAATTTGGATGCTCCTTTTTTCTCACTCGCGCTCCTTTTTTAATCCCCGTCTGCGACCGCGACCTCTTTATAATTTACCCCTTCTTTTGTCTTTCTTTCGATGGAATTCTGGAACTTTCTGAGAGAAATTAATATCATTTTTCGAAGAAATTTTTTTAATTCACGGACCAAAACCACCACGTGGCAGTGGTCTCGCGCATTTTAATGACGCCTTGGAGCTGTGCTGGGACTGAAAATTCCTGCGGAAGAAAAACTCATTCTGACTGCTGATTCGAATTTATTAACGGGATAAAAGGAGAAAAATATGAGACATGAGAATATGGCCCAGGTGTAAAGAATGGCCAAAATGAGAAATTCTTGGCGGTTCGTTTTTTTGAGAAGGAACGCGTACTCGTCCTGCAAAACACCACATCAAAGGTAGGTACATTTGAAAATGTCCGGGAGATACATGTGGGCGCTAATGATACTAATTGACACAGACACAGTGACAGTATAATAACTATGCACATTTGAGCAGATGCAGCTTTTTGCAGACTCCAGAAATGAACAAACTAGGCGGAGTCTGTAAAGGTTATGTCCTAATTAAGACACAAACTTGGACAGAAAAGATTTTCTTAGTATCAAAGTTGTAAAACCTATTGATACACACAAAAGATTGATGACACAATAAGGTGAAATGTTTTTTGTTCGTGAATAAAAAAGTAAATTGAATAGGAAATTTAAATTGCATTCCCAGCCGCATTACCTTGGGTGTAGCATGCTTGTCGATTAACCAAAAGGTCGTGGGTTCGAAACCTTCCCCTAAGGCAGGGTGTTGTATTTGTCCAAAGAAATTTTTTCGATTTGAATTTGCTAAATGACCAATAAAGTCTAAGCACATTGTAAAAAACTACTTCACTCATTAAATACTCATCCTTCCATTCCCGTACCATGGAATAGGGAACTGTGAGGTGGTTGGTGCATATGAGACTTGTGAGATGACTGTTTTCATGACTGAATGGCAAAATTCTTCTCATTTGTAAATTCTGAAATCTCTGACAGCCTTTTGTTTTTTGGCGAGAGTGTCGGGATTGGCGATTTGTTTCCACTGAGTGATGGGGTCGCACTGGCCTATTTAAGGACCACACTGTTCAACCCATCGGCTTACCACTGATGATCTCCTCCGGGAACTTGTGACGGTAATCCGACTTTTACTCGATAACGAGATCGAAAGGCGATCAATTAAATGAAGGAGCAAGTACTACAATTACTAGAAAATTCGAACAGCAGTCTTCCAGTTATGGCTCTTTAATACACAGAAATAACATAAATATAACTTGTTTGCAAAGCGAAGTACACACTCTTGTTACCAGAAAACAGAATATGAAATCACAATAGTCTTAGCTGGCGAAAGGTGCATGAATAACTATCCTGGCGATGCTCTCTCTCTCTCATTTTGCTCGACAAGGAATGGCTGGTGACAGGGAATTCTTCTGGCGTGCTAGACGCAGCGCCACCTAAAGCCAGTTGCACACGACGCCATTTCTTGAGCCAAAAATGGCACAAGAAATTTCCCACCATGTTTTGCGTCGTGTGTCATAGCGAATTCCCTGCCATCTGGAGGTGGCACCAAAGGTTTCCTGCCAGCTGCACAGGATAGAACGTGTTCTTATTCCGCCATTTTTGTTGCACCAGTTGTGAGTTTATGTGAGATTCGGCGACTAAAAAACATCATTCAAGTTATTATTCTATTTTTTTTATTTAAAACGTACTTCATAATTTTTTTCGCTAATTTTGATGAATAGTTAACCTATTATAGTTATCCCTAATAATGTGTAAAACGTGCTATGGAATTGTTAGTAATGATCCTTGCGAATCTCAAGTACTTAAGAACAGGATTTAGTTAGTATTTTCTTTAATTTCGATTTAAAAAGTATTTCATCATTTTTATCGTATATGTTGATTTATAATTAACATATTTCAGTGAAAGCTAATAATTAAATAGTGTGTGGCACGTGTTATAGAATTTTAGTCGAGTACCGTGCGAATATCGATCAGGTGAAAAGAGCATTTATGTTAGTATTCATTTTAATTTACCTTTAAAACGAACTTCATTATTTTTATCGTATATGTTGATGTGTCCGCCATTTTCACGCAATCTATGGCACCGACTCCTGGTAGCGTGTGTACAAACATCATAAAACTAGTTGCTCCAAGAATGGTGCTACAAAATCCAGGCAATTTCTAGTACCATTACTGGCCCAAGAAATGGCTTCGTGTGTAACGGGCTTAATGGCAAAGTACCACACTAAAGTCATTTTGAAGCCTGGTTTGTAAGATTTAACCATTTGGGTCAGAAAAAGAGGGCAAACAGTGTACTATACTCTGAATAGTTAGTTCTCACATGTACCAGTAGTATTTCTGTGCCAATTGCGCTATAAAAAGGGAAGACAATTACGCTGTACAATAGAGCGCAGCCGATTCGAGCGGAGACCTATTTTGCGAGGTGAATATCGGTTACTGCAGTTTTAGAGGACAAGTTTCAGAGACAACTTCTCGGTACAAACTTCCTCTTCTTCTCTCTCCTCTCCGCGAGAGGGTGGTTTTTGATAGATGACTCGGGTGGGGCTGGAGACGACCCTGATGCGTCATCGTTTTTCGGTTTCGTGGGTTTAGGATTGCCCTTTTCGGTGCTGAAGACATCCAAATACAAATATACGCGCACATCTTCAGAACAATATTGATTCACTCCCTTTGCCTAGTTCTTACTTGCCTTTTGCTTATTGTTTCAACACTTCCACCAAATCTTCTCTCATCTGATGCTGTGATTTTAAATGTTTATCTCAACGGGGTTGCTTGTGATTTCGCTTTCAAATTGCGGGTGCCTTTGGCTTTAGTTAGGGATTTAGTGGTCCATAATCTTGGTGTACCATATAAATTGATTGATTTCTCGTATTATGAAGTAACATATTTACTTTTTCAACATTAATTCAAAGTATTAGGAACAAATAATTAATAGACTTACATTTATCAATCGTAGCAGAGAATATAAGATGAAAGGTACGATTGCTCAATGGCTGTTTCGTATGATTTCAAATACACGTATCCAATTAAAAAAGGTTACTGTGACTTGAGAGCGAATTGTTCTATAACAACATTACACATTTTTTTGTAGGAACATAAGTATTTGGCATATGACCTTGTATACGAACATAGATAAACTATTTGAATGCGGAAGGACAGGGTACACAGAAATGTGACTGGTTTCCATATGACATTGTCACCATGACTTAAAATTGTTAAATTTTATAAGAGAAATATGAAGAATACATTGTATATGGATTAATTTTAATTATTAGATACTTAAATTAAATCTTCAGATTTTTTATTTCGTGGCTATATGTATTAATTTACCGTAAGCTTATATTCTTTTCTCACAATTCTAACATCATCAGGATAATTTTTTTTCCTATTACCATTACTTTTCAGACATTATAGTTTTCCTTCCTTCTCCTCTTTTGATTTATTCTACGAAAATTTCCCTGGTCTTCTTCTCCTGGACCCTCGTCTATTCTGCCTTTTATTAGGCTGCTGACAAAACACTTGAGTCTCTGGTTTTGTCAGTCGTTTAATTTTTTTCTCTTTTAGAGGTGTTGTGGAAAGCTTCTTCTCGCATCTGGGTTCATTCTCTGAAAAACTTTCAAAACATATGAGAAAAGAAGATAGGGTTCTTAATTAGGCCTTGCTCAAAGCAGGTCAAATAATTCCACGGCTAATAATAATCCATTATTAAACCACTTTATTAACAAGTTTTGAATGGTCCTTAATCGTGAAACATTTTTATCTAAAAACCAACTATACGTATGCTCTTATTAGTTATTCTCTTAATTTTATGGCCATATTTTATGATGATGTTAAAATATATGTAGTGATTTTAATATAATGTGATAGCAAAAATTGGCGTATGCCTTTGGAAAAAGTGTAAAAACAGGGAAAAAGAATCGAAAAGGTAATTGGAATGTTAAACTTAGCGGAGTCAGGTGAGATGTAGTGGAACAACATTGTAGAACCAACAAATAGAAATGTCGTTCTGTCCACAAAGGTTTTTGTAACTTCGCATGTGCCTGCAGATGGTGCTACTTTTTTGAAACGTGTCGTAATCATATAAATATTTTTGGACAGAACAGAGATTCTATTTATTGGTTCTAATTGGCGTATTGTTGTACCTACATGTGATAATACTCTCAGTAATCACAAGGACTATATATACTCTACTGTTGGATTTCTTCCAAATCATTCCATATTATTGCGGTGGCCTGGCGTAAGTTTTGTGGGTACCCTACGCCCTCGGGTGAATACCAGACGTCCACTCCCAATGAAAAGATGGAGTCCGCGTATGCGCTTACAAACTGTTTTCCAAGCGAAGGCGCCACCCCGAAGAGGAGAAATCCTATGTGGTGGCTCCGTGGTTATGTTAATTCAGTTATTATTTATGTATTTACTTCTTTATTATACCTTACTGACCACGGAGATAAACACAATTAATTGAAATAAATTAAAAATCGAAAGGATAAAAACCTTAGCAAACTGTGCTGCAATATCATATTAAAGGTAAACTCTTTCGCTACCCATCTGTCTTTCAAATAATAAAAAAAACAGTTTATTACGTAAGTGATTTGCAACATCTCTTTTATTAAAAAATAATCTTCAGTTTTAAGAAGCCCTCCATAATAATACGCAATCGGTTTTGACGCGGCGTGATCCCGAGTGAGATAAGAAGCCAAGAATTCAACCGTGAAATGGGTCGCTAAAGTATTTTTTGGTGGTTTCGGCTTCAATATTTATTGATAAATCAGTTTCTGAGGAAATTACTTTCAAATAAAATTCACGGGTTGAGTGAATGCTATCTAAAAAGCATGACTATAGCCTTATTTTGCCCGTAGGTATACAACGACTCTTCTTTCTTCACTAAAGTTCATGTAGCTGAAACCAAATGGTCATCTTCATCATGCTAATCTCTTGTGATAAAACTAAATCATGCATCTCATAAATTTCTCGCCGCTGCTCAAATGCTCCTCTATTAATCTTCCTCTTCATTTTTTTCCCCTAGCAGCTTGTCTTTCATAATATTGACATTTAAGTAATATTGTTAAAGCACGTGATGAAAAAATTCAATCTTCTTTTCTCCATTGCTTTATTAAGATTACCTTCCATGCATAGTGAGTTTTTTGCAGTCTATAAGTACCTAGCGCTGATGAAATTTATTTCCGTTGTAGAATGGTAATTTTCTAATTTTAAATGCTTTATTTGCATGCCATTCGAAGCCTCCAAAGTGCTTGAGATATTCATTTATCAGAATTAGACAACTTTGGTGCAGGAATTCGAAGAATTCCTGTGAGTTAAATTAAATTTGTGAATTCATATCAATGAAATGAGTTAATTTCCTACGACGCAGAGAAATTGAATATTCAATTTAAATCAGTTGAAACCTTGCCTGCGAGCATATGATTAGTCAACTTTTGCATTCCCACGCATCTCATTATTATCCTGAACGATAATGAATTCTTAATTAAAATATCGTGATGATAAGTTAAAGTTACTGTTTGAACGAATTTCTCCGCCTTTAACAAGCATTATCTCATGCATAATTTCGTAAGTCATTCCAACAGTTATTTCTTTTTATGTAAACAGAGATGTATGATACTAAAAAATGCGACTAATGCAACTTGATTTAGTGTAAATTTGAGAATGTATAGTCTACTAAGATTATTTCCATATAATTGCTAAAGCTTAAAAAATCGAAAAGGAACAAAGGCCTATATTTAGGTAAAAATCTAATTTAACGCCTGGCGCTATCAAAATATTTTTCTCATTACATTATTTCTGCAGTATCATGGTCTGTAAACGTTAAATAATATGTATTTTTTCGTCTCTTTTCAGGTAAGCCTGATACTTCTTTCAACTTATATGCCCAAGTGTGTGAAGGATGAGGTCTGTCAATTCTCGTAAGTAGACTACTTCATTTTTATGGGTCTCTTTTAGCAAAAAGCTCTTCCACTTGACGCGACTTTTATTTGTTTGCCGGAAACTGCCTCAAACTTGATTTAAAAGCTCCCTTTCCGGAAGTTTAACATTTTCCGAGAATGCATTCAGGATGTAGGAGGGAATAATATTCTCCTCGACTCCATCAAAAACGTATCTCATTTTTTTATCGTAGCCTTCCACTTCGAGAGACCCCCTCTAACCCCGTTTTAAACAATCCCGTCAAGAATTTGAGCGTAGTGAAAAACATTGGAGCGGAAGGAACTCAAATGGGTCAAGAAGGTCTTGCTTAAACCTGAAGGGAGAGAGGTTCCCCGGGTGGCGGAAATAGCATTTCCATGGCGGAGCCATCAGTTGGACGGCGTATGTTTGGAAATCTGACTTCATCACTTTATGGACGCTGTTACCGTCCCGGGCACTATCATGAGAGAGAAATAGAGAGAGGGATCACACGTGCGTGCCATATGCTTCGTTTGTTGCGCGTGTCACGGGAACGGGGAAGTAAAACGTCCGTACACGACTCCTAGGGGGATGGGAAATAGGGATGCTTCTCCTTCTCACGGGAAAGGGGAGGAGGGAGGCACGGGGGAGGGGGACAAGGCCGTAGACGAACGTGCGCTCGCGCCGATAAACGGGCCAGAGAGAGAATTATCCTGAAAAGAACACCCGAGTCTGCGCTCCGCGATGCGGCATCTCTGTCCCCGTAACTTGTTGGAGGATAAGGAGCCTCCCGAAGGACATTTTACGGCGGACGAATCACCTGGACTGCGACCTTGTCGAAAAAACCGCCCCGACGAAGTTATTGCCATATTAAAGAAAAATTCTATGTCCACTTTTTAAAGCTCCAGAGATGTTCCGGCTACTGGAAGAGGGCAGAGTTAAGACGGTCGACTCGCGGGAAAAGGTCACCATGTTTTTGGGGACGATTGCTGTGCAGATTTCCGCTGAATAAATACTATGAATGCCGAGGCGACGGAAGGGCAGACGTGCGAGCATAACACCCGTTCGTATTTGGTCGTTTTGTCATGAAGGGACCTCCCCAGATAGATATACGTCGCGCGCATCCTTCCCACGAATGGTATACTGCTGTCATAAACCTCTCGGCGGCTGGAGCGACGGGAGATTTCCGAAGCTCGGATTAATGGAAGTCTCCCGTAACCCTTAGAAATCGGGAAAATGTTGTTCGGCGCGGAGGGGTCAGTTTTATTACCCTCTCACTCTAGTCGCACTCAGCTTCAGTATAGCTAGGCTTTGGGTGGTCTGTTAAGTTGGTCTATGGCGTAAAATGACATATTTGGGAAAAGAATATTGGAGCGGTGTGCTTGTGGTGGGGCAATGGTTTCAAAGATCCGTCTCCCCTGTATAGCTCCCACCAAATGATATTCGTCTCCCCTGATTAGCACGCGTTCTCTCTCTCTATCTTTCCCATTTTCCTCGGTCATTTCACTTTCCGTTTCTCCACTTCGGCTGAGTTGAGTGCCTCAAACTTTGTCGACGGTTCCCGCGAGGAATCGGCGGCTATCTGATTCTTATACCTGCGTCGCACAGTGGTCTGGGGAGCCCGTTTTTCTGGTCAAAAGTCTATTGTCGACTGTATTGAGGTATTGCGGTATGCTTT
>WURS02127064.1:0-22535 GCA_011762765.2 Rhinocypha anisoptera | reverse complement strand
TCTCCGGACTTGCTCATGGATCGGAGAGCATTGCTCACGCGTTTCGCTCTCTCCTCACCCGAAGGCTCGGATCATGCGCGATATCGCGTCACATCATCTGCTTTGATGCAACTTCGTCAGCTTTGATTTTGACCAAGTGACTCGAATGGCTAGTGCGGGTCGAGATAAAGGGAAACAAACGCAAGCAACGATGGCCGAGTTAAGATGACTCGTTAATGACGTAGCCAGTGGCGTCTAGTTAGCATCGAAACATCGAACCCCGTGACCAAATCTTTCACTGCTTAACATTCTACAACAAAATCGAACAAACCGCCAATTTGTTTTAGGCAAATGGTAGATTAATGATCAATGATCAGAGCAATCGCACTGACCACTATCAGCGGAGCTGCCAATCAATCAAAATGGTTTTTCCAATGATTATCCCCGGGACACATGTATCTCGATCGCGCATCAAGTTTTTTTCTCCAACATTCGTCATCACCATCTGACTATATTAGTTAACAAGTCAAATTGACGTCTTGGCACGTTGGCGCAAGTAGACAGATAGTGAAACAGACGGTAATAACTTGTAACATTGCAAACAAAAGGCAAAAACATCCTTAGTACATCGGCGTTTTGTTCTCACACATACCCATCAGTATTATCACTAACATCGGAACAAAACATCCTGTTGTGTTTGGTGTTGGCAAGAGTGTTGAATTGACCATCAATGGTTAGCGAGTCGACTTGTCGATTGTCTGTTGACAATCCAGTACAAGCATTGTGTCGACACACGCACCCCTTCCCTTCTCTAACCGTCATAAGTCCCTTCAATTGACACTCACACAAAGTCCTTGAGTTTGAGATAACATCCGATTCGATCAATATTGCGAAATGTACATTTGTCTCCACTATAACATTTGTCAAATCATCTACACAATGAATGCAACTTTAGATATGGCTCGTAACTATCAGTTCAAAAAGCACTATTTTTAAAATGCCATCTGGGCTGCTAGAGTTGTTTTCCGTAGAAAATTGCAATTAAGTTCGAGGCTAGACTAGATCTTGTTTCGTAACGAGGTGCCTAAAATTCCACGAGAGTCAGTGCAAATGAGCTATTTTTAAAAAAATGATTGTCAATCCACAACGAAAGAAAGGTCATAACACACCGGGCGAAACAATGTACAATCAAATTCATCAAGTAATGCCTAGTTAGTTCCGTGGAGGTGAACAGGGCATGGCGGCACCCAACCGCCAAATTGCTTCTCCAGTGCCTCTGCCACCTGGATGCTGAGATTGTCGTTGTAGGGCGAGACAATCACCTGAATACTGTAGGGCATGCCGTGCCGGTCGAGACCTAGTGGCACGGTGGTGATGGCCACGTCCATTGCGTTCCACAGTGACGTGTAGATGGTGTGACTTGTCTTGAGCAGCGTTTGATTGTGCTTCAGGGCTAGCAACCAAATTAAATCAGTTACATTATTGCGTATAGAACAGTCGAGCAACACTTACCAACTTCGGGAAAGGTTGGACAAAGCAGAACGCCATTTTTACCTGCAAAGTTCAAACTTGTCACTTAGAAACAATTACACATACAAAGAACGACTAACCTAAAAGCTCATGTAGATTTTTCTTGACACGTGCTACCATGCTCTTAAAATGATCCAACTTGATCTCCAACAATTTAGACTCTTCAAGTATGCCCAAAACAAGCAGATTTGCAGTGAACTTATTGTTATAGCCAAACATGCATTTGAGCAACTCCCAGTATGGATTGATGGTGTCGCGATGATTTTCGGTCAGCCGCTCCAGATATCCAGGCTGGCTTGGATCGTGCATGGCTGCGTTCCACAGAAAAAATGCGTTGCGAAAGTCGTAAAATGAGCCTTCTCTATCCGGGGTAGTGTCTAATTCAAGTGTGCGAGTGCCTTTGTCGATAAAGTGCTTGACCACCTTGTCAAGACCTTGTAGAATCTCGACGTCAACTGGAGTGGCTAGTGGATCCCCGAGGTTGCGAATGTAGTACACGTTGAGGCTAGAGTAGTTGAGTGGTTCCTCGGGCAGACTGAGCTGATCTCCAGCTAACACTTGAAGCATAGGTCTCACGTCGCACACGTATCGACACATTGGCCCCAAGGAAAGCAACTTCTTGCGTGACTCACTAAAATCTGGATAGATGCCATCAGGTGAGACCACATTGGGCGTGGTCTTGTGGCCAAAGATGCCACAGTAGTGTGAGGGAATGCGAATCGAACCACCAATGTCGGAGCCAACCTGCACAAGTTTTAAGAGTAATTAGTTTAGCAAAGTTACTGCAGATGGCAGGCTCATACATACCCCAAAGACAGAGCCGGCTGCACCGATAAGAGCGCCTTCGCCCCCCGATGAGCCACCTGGAATGCGTGACTTGTCATAGGGATTATTGGTCTGCCCATTGACTCGGTTGAACGAGTCAAACCACATAACCAACTCGGGCACGTTGGTCACCGCGAGAAAGATGGCACCACCGATCTTCTTCATGCGTTCGATCGCCTCGGCATCCTTCTCTGCTTTGGCATCTTTGCGTGCATACACCCCACCCGAGATGGTCTTGTCTTTGACTCCAATCGAGTTCTTGGTGGTGAAGGGCACACCGAGGAAGGGATAGTCGTGAATGGAGCGTTCACCTCCCGAAGGCTTTTCCCCGGACAATTCACGCTGAACGCGTTGGTCCACTTGCCGAGCTTGGGCCAGTGCCTCCTCGTAACAGTCATCCACTACGGCATTCAACTGACTGTTTACCTCGCGACATCGTGCCACGTACGCTTTGACTAAATCTTCACTTTTCAACTACAACACAAGCATTAGATCAAATCAAGAAGAATTATGTCCAAACAAGCCTACCTTGCCCGACTTAATCTTGTCGGCCAACTTGGTGGCGGGCTTCAAGAGCAACTCATCGGTGATGGGAGGTAGATATCGTTGTTCGCTGGGATAGAACACATAGCCGATCACGATGGCGATCAGATCGAGAAAGTATCGAATCTGACGAAGTATCAAGTCCACCACGTAGAGCATGGTTGAACTCGTGAATTTCACTCGGTGTCACTGCCGGTAACGAGTTGATTAGCGATTGAGTTTTAAGCACCGCTGGCACCACTGCAATTAGCTTTTCCGACTACCAAATGAGACAAAAAATGCTCTGGTTTCGTCAAGTAGATTTGCCTCCAAAAACAAACAAGTCTGTCATATTATGTCCTTTAGCATGCACAGTGCGACGCTAACTAGCTTTCCAAAGTAGCCAAGTGTTGTTTTATCATTCACTTTCCTGTAGTAACCAATGTACCTAATGGATATAGATTGACACTCACACACGTTGAGAGAAAGAGGAGACAACAAACATGCCGAAGTTATATCGATAATGATCATTCCAGAGGTTCTTATAAATATATTTTTTCTTCTGTTCTACCTTTTATAAATTTTATGATACTTACGATTGGACAAATTGGTGATATTTTTGGGAATTTCTGTATCAACATAACTATTTTGTCAATGGCTTCGTGTAAAGCTAGTGGGAAAAAGTGGCGGTCGCGATTGAGAGTAAAAGTCAACACAACATTGGAGAGAGAGAGAGAGAGAGAGAAAACGAAGGCCGAGTGAGTGATAAGCCAGTGGCGAGACAAGGCTGAGAACATGCACCGATTGTGGACTACAAAGTGGGCTCATCGATGTCTCATATGCTTGGTGTGTCGGTTCACTCAGACCGACTCATCATCACTCCCACCTTGTTCACGCTAACTCAGGTACACTCACGCACTCACTCACACACAGCTGATCTGGTCAGCGGAGTGCCTAACCAGTTTTACGCACTCCTCACTTCGCATATAATGCTATCACTCCATCACGCAGTAATTCGCGACTTGATTGCCATCTGCCGACATTGATACGCAACTGAATTCATATATTGCTATAACTCGAATCGAATATATTTTATCTATATATTGAAGAAGTAATTAACAAGAGGATAATTAAGTTAAAATCACGCTAAACCAATTCAAATTTTTTCAAGCAAATTATAAACACGCACCAGAAATTGTTATAAACCAGATTTCCCCCTATCTCGTATCTATCGATATACCAACGCCATTGAAGTTGTTAGTCAAACGCAATTCATTACATATGTATCTAGCATCTTATTTTTTATCTTCACTCCAAGATAACTTGATTTAAGAATTGTTGTTTTTAATAACTTGTTTTTATTAACTAGGGATCGCAGGAAAAGCCAACCCTGTGTATTTACATAGGAAAGTTTCGGGAAGTATCTTTGCTAAAAAGCACTATCAAATTTGAAATAACGTTTAATATTTAAATAACGTTTTTCTCGAAACTTTCTTTTAGGGTTGGTTTTTCCTGCGATCCCTATATTAACTTTCAAATATCAAATATTCTAAGTGGTGACAAGATCACATGTCAAAATAATTTGTTTTATTATTCACAATAAAATAATACAATTGTTATCACAAATTGGTGGATATACATGATTTTATCTTTAACATAGCATATGACTTAGAATGTAATTTTTCCAGAGCTTGGTGGATAGTTGGGATTAGAGCTAGGTTGTGATGGAAATTCAGAGTAAGGTGGAGGCATTGGGTAAACGCTTTGACCAGGTTGAGGTGGGCTTTGAAAGGTGGTCTGTCCAGGTGGAGGTGGCGCAGCGTATGAAAAGCCAGCTGGTGGCGGGCTTTGTTGGTAAATCACTTGACCTGGGGGCGGTGATTGGCTTGGGTAGTAGTGCTGGCTTGGCAGGGGAAAGACACTGGCCGACGTAGCAGTCATCACGTTGGTGGTTTGCACCGCAGCTAGTCTTCGTTGTCGCCTTATGAAACAACGTCGCACACAAAGTACTACGGCTATGAGGAAGATGATGATCACGACAGGTATCACTATCGCTGTGGCCAACGATGATCTTTGCTTTACACAAGAGTACCCATCGCGGTAATACCCGGAATAGCAAACACAGGTGCCTTGATCACACCATGCATTGGTTGGACAATTATCGTAGTAGTTATTACATGACCAATATGAACTCTTCACAACACAGTCAGTTTTGTTGTGTGATGATTGAACATAGTTTGTCATGCATTGGCACGTTGACCAGTAGCTACCTTTACAAATAGTGTTGTTACCGCAGTCATACCAATTGTTACAATTTGAACCTAAAGTTTTGATGCAATCGATATTGTTTGAAGCAGGCACATAACCAGAATGGCATGCACACTGGCCGTAGATGAAGTTGCAGTATGCATTTCGACCACATTGATCGTTAGACGAGCATGACGAAAACGAGATCAACTTGAAAAATTGCTTAGCCAAACTGTGAGTGGAAGCAATTGGTATTGACATGGTGGTCTCACTCAGCACACCATATTGGGTTATGAGACAAAGAAACAAGATAGTTAATCGAAACATGACTAGAGCCATTGAGCACTTTCAACAATCCAGAATCTGTTTGCGATTCATCTGAGAGTTGATCCACGCAACTATCCAGGATCTACTCGACAGGTTGCAACCACTGAGTCAATTTATAACACAGCAACTCTTATCAACTATTGTGATAGTGTCAAAATATCACACTAAAACTAAACTCAAATTGCACCATTTCAACTATAATGACTAAGTAATTATGTTTTTAATCTGTAAAATTAGTGATTTTAGTGAAATGGCAGTGCTCTTCTTCGTAACATCGTCGTAAACCGCACCAGGAACGGCAATGATTAGAAACTCTCTCACTTTCTCTTTGCTCTGTCGACGTCATCGAGGTTGCTAGAATGGATCACAGTGTGTCTCATCGCAACAATCGACTCACCACTGGCAAACACCTTCATTTGAGCACCTGTCACGGCGTGGATCACAGGCTCTAGAGTCTAGGCGAAGTTCGCGCATTCTCGCCTAACTTGACAGGAGACGCAAATTGGCTCACTTGGCGTGAGACGCTTTATTGTGGAGAAGAAAATAAACAGGGAGACAACAAAAGAAAACAAAATAGAGTAGACGTAGATAGAAAGTGAGTGAGTGATCGAGTGATAACCACCAAGGACTAGTTTTTTTGTGGTGGAATCGATCAGAATCACTGCCTTCCAAGGTAATTCCACATCTCACACTCTAAACAAGAATAGTAAACTAGGAGAGTGGGAGAGATGTGCGACAACACTTGGAGAGCCATTAGATCACTAACCACGAGCTGTTGCATCATCATACATTTGGCAGAGATGAGATATGGTTCGTAACTGAGCTTAACATGATGACAACAATTCAATTCACCAACTGACACTAAAGATATTCGTTCTTGATCTTGTAGGTACCTTTCCAGATTTCACATAGACACACAGTGGAATGGAAACGGTAGAAAATGGTGAGTGGCATCGTAACATGCGTGATGATGGTCCAGGCCCAGAATCTAAAGATCAAGGAATCGGGTAAACATCGAGTGAACGCATGAAACAGACTAAAAAACCTTTTCTATTCGAATGACCTCACTCAATACCGTAATGTTATTCTACTTTGTTTGCCCAACTGACAGTTTAAACTTAGCTATCTCACCAGAAATTGGTTGTTTCAGTGCTATTATTGGCACTGGCAAAACAGAGTCAATTCCTTTATAGCTTATTTATATACCTAATCCTGGTGTGGGTACTCAAAAGTTGGTTTTCAAAGTCTGTTGTTGTGTTATAAAAAGTAGCCTAAATTGAAAGGAATGTTGACTTACCCGTAGAAGGACATCTGCACTGGATTCGAATCGGCACGTCTTGTTTCCAGTGTGTTGATGGCCCACATAGAAAAGTTGCACACCAATAGAAAGGTGACCATCTCGCGGCCTGGCTTACGACGCACCTAATCCAATTCAAAGGTTAGGTGGAATTTCTGCTTTGGAGTAGAAATTACCTGATCCGATGTTGTAGCCTTGCGTCGAGATGCGTCGAGGATAAACACTGACTGAAGAGTAGACTGGATGAGGCAAGCCAATGCGTTAATGAGCACCAAACGAGTGTTCTGCAGTTGATTGATAAACTGTGCACCAATGATCGAGAACATGGTGAAGATGAGCAAGCCCGATTGTGCGATAATCAACAAAATATTGTCCAACTCCACACCTCGATTCCGATTGTAGCTTAGCTCACGAACCTGAAATTTAAATTAAGATTTAAAAAGCTACATTATTAAAATTTCAATTCAACCCACAAGTAAATTTTATTTAGCCAAAAAGTACAATACGATTTGGTTGCAATTTCCTGGTTCATTTTTCACCATATATTGTGGTGAGTGTTCACTATTCAGCTTAACTGTCATACCTGTTTACGTAAAATACTTTTACTTTTAGCCTTTTGAAATATAGAAAAAATGTAACAACAAAGTCATTCTATTTATAGCGCAATTCTCTTTCTTTCTCAAGATAGTCGAAGCGATTCCTTGTCGGACAAAGAAAGAGAGAGAAGGAAAGAGAACTTTAAACTCAGTGAATGCCGCAACGGCATTGTTATCTTGCTTGGACCCGGATTTTCTAGTAAACATTGAGATAAACGAAAATTGGCAACAAACTTCAAGCAAATTTGCTTAAGCAGTTTGGGATTTGTGACTAACGTATCTAATGAGCATAGCAAGACTGACCTGGAAGAGTGCAATGAGACAAGCGATCGAGTTGATGCAGTAGATGACGAGTTCGACGATGTGTGCCTGGAGCACCGCCAGATTGCGGTACTGGTGCTTCTTGATGAACACAAAGAAGAGAATCAGTGAGATGATACACATCACCATGAGGAATATGCCAGTGAAGAGGCCTTTGTGTGCCTTGGCACAGTCCACCTGGTAGTGGTGCTTCTGGTGAACCACTGCACTGCTTGGCTTGCTGATTGCCACCTTGCTACGGTGCTTCTTTCCATTTCTTTAATAAGTAATATATATACGTTCAATGACATTAGTTAAGGTAATTCCACTGTCAATCCCCATTTCTCAACTATAGTTATAAGACAGTGCGTGACCATAAAACTCTTAACCTAACCAGCTAATCAGAATTCGAATTGAATTAGATAAAAATTCAAATAGTAAAAAATTTTAAATCTACTAATTCAGAAACTTATGATGTTATTATAGTTACTTACTTATTCCACTATCCAATTCCACTGTCAACCCTCATTTCTCAACTAAGAAAGTCCGTGGCCATAAAGCCTTAGGTATGATGTAATTTTTACCTCATTTCTATTTTTGCACTTTTTGAACTAAATCTGAACTCTTCTCAATTGAAATAATAAGAATAAGTTACAACATCACTGCGCATGTGATATAAGAAAAAATGTGCAAAAAAGGATAAATCTACTTTTTATTTATCTATTATGCTTATCTATCTACTTATTCTTAAAGCATGTTGTGCCGTCACGGTTAAAAATTCAAAACCCAAATGTCACAATATTGATACTATTGAGTTGACCCTCACTACTAGATAGTTATGCATTAATGCAAAGTAGACTTACATTTGACTAATGTTCTTCCACATAATGTAGAGTATAGCTGCACAGATCAAACTGTACTCGATGGTGCACGGAAAGAGAAACTGAGAGGCATCGGTGACGAGTTCGCCAATCACATTGGAACGTCGACACTCGCCGTGGGTGATGTAGTGGTCTGCCAGACTGCGAGTGGCTCGGTGTAGTTGGTCTCCGACCAGTGATGGCACTGTGCCCACACTCGGCACCGTGGGATGGTGGGATCGTTGTAGCACGGGATGTGAGCCCATCGAGTCGAGGTAGTCTTCCGAGATCTCCTCCACCACATCGTCCACGTGATCCCACGCATTCGACATGTCCGGCGTCATCTCGGTGGTGTTGGGACCCACCATAATCATGATCTGATGCTTGGTCTCCTGAATCAGCACGTGAAGCCACACGCAGATGTTGGTGCCGATCATGTGCATCAAGCCGAAGCGGGCTACAGTCAAACAGTAATAATTAGCACCGTTTCACTCTTGTAAAAAAACGGCGGCAAAGCTGCCGAGGTCAAACTCGAGTTAATTTGAAGGATTATGCAAAAAAATCGAATAAAATCGAGCGAGAATATGAAAAGTTTGAATTCCGAATCAAATTCGAATATTTATGCACAAAATTCAAACCGAATCGGAATAAAATTCGAATTATAACAAAGTTAGATTCGAATCGGTAACAAATTCGAATCACAACAACGAAAGCTGGATTCGAATTTGTTACAATGGAAGTAGCGTAACTCTCACAGTACAAAAACATGGGTAGCACAATACCAAAAAATGACAGAACATTGAAACATAGAACATAGAAAACCACGACTATATTATTCATCATTAATATATAGGAGAAAAAATTAGGTGAGATTCTGTCAAACCATCCATCTATTCACACATTGTACTCGCTCTTTACACTTCAGTAAACTTTATATTTCTAGCTAATGTTAAACTTTTAAATTAAATAAAACTTTTTTTGTTCAAATTCATTTCTTTACACTATAGTGGCTTATAACAGCCAATTCGTTGATTGAGATGATTGTGAGTTCTAGGAAAATTGGTTCGGTCTAATGTCACTTATGACTGTCCCATTAATCATTGCCTTCTTCTCTAATGAAAGCACGCCCGAGTAGGCCAAATTAATTGGCTCACTTTCCCGGGATTCGAATCCGAGACTCACCAATGAGCTTGTGTCGCGCAATCACCACTCGAGAGTTCATAAAGATGAAGTAAAGCTGAATAAAGGTGAAGATCATGTGCGAACTTGGCGTAAAACCGTAGATAAACGAGTAGCAGTGTTCTTTTGATTCGAGCTCGAAAAATTGGCCAAACTCGAGGCCAGAGTAGATCATGGAACCGACTCCAAATGCTACGGCACCCACTCGAAGGTAGAATGAGCCACACTGTGCCTGCTGTACAGGGTCAAAGTCTTCGCTGTCGCAGTCGCTCGAAGAGGATGAACCAGACGAAGCTTCAAAGTCGGTGTTCTCGCCTCGTCGCATCAGCGAAGAACAAAAACGACGTATCCATCCAAATGGCTTGCGTTTTCGATTTAGGAGAAAGATGTAAACAAAGACGAGAAAAAGAATAGAACCCATGTAGAGAAAGAGGTAGAAGCCTTCGTACCAACTGATTGGAATGCGGTGAGATATTACCTCAGCAATTGGAAAACACAAACCTAAAAGCATAACACATCAACAATCGAAACTATGAACTGTCAAACTTGATTCATCCTTACCAATGACTACTAGTACTTTGCAGTAGATGGCGCTAAGCACCGAAACAATACCATCAATTGGATCGAGGTTTGGGTCAGGTGCGCCGGGAATATCAAAATTAACACTTTTACTCTGATTGGTTTCATCTTCTGTGCGATTGAGATTTTTCAACTCTACAAAGCTGTTTTGATTTTGCTTGTAGAGTTCACTGCTAGAACTGATGGAATCTGTGAATCGACTTAGGCCTTCAATTTTGTCCCGAATGGGAATGTTACGAAAGTTAAGGTTGACACGCTCCAATTGCTCGTTAGTAGTTTCCTTGAGATTCTTACGGCCCAATAGGCCATCATTGTAGTCCTTGAGACTGTTGTTGGTGGAACCTGTGAAGAAGAAAACAAAAAAATAATTTAATTACCAATCTATCCAATTAGCCCCAAAGGGTGGTCCAACCAAATTCGAACTCTGTGCAATCCACTTAAAAGCCAACAAACTACAAGGACAAGGAGTGAATTTTGTTGTTGGGTGGCACACACACCATAGTGCCCTTTCCAAAACATGTCAAGCGTCAACAAGACACTGAGCAAATTAAAAAAGAAGAAGGGTAAATGTAAGTGATTTAAGTTTAAAGTAGATCTCCCTAAAAATTGCAATAACTAATCATGTTCATTTTAGTTGATGCCAAGTCAAAAGGCAAAGGCTCAATGACGAGCCTTAGTCAAAAATCGGCCAAATCCGAGTCGGAGAATTCCCTCTCGATATCGGGCAAGTCGAAGCAAAAGTCGCCTAGCAAGAAATTAGCTGGAAGTAGCAAAAAACTTGAAGGCAAGACAAAAGCCAAACTGGACAAAGGGTCCTCCATCAAGGGCTCGCTGAACAAGCTTAAGAGTAAAGCTAGCATGAACAAACTAGGTAGCAAGAGCAAACTCAAACAACCACTGTCAGCCATCATCAAGCCTAAGACGGGAAGCGTGCTCAAGAAACCAACCAGAGAGTCGGTACACAAAAATTCCACCAAGGAGTCGCTCTCCACTATCAAATCGGTGGCAAGCTCTCCAGGTAAGGGCAAGTCAATACTAAAGAGTAAGTCCAAAGTGCTGGGCAAATCAATGCTCAAGGGTAAATCCAAAGCCAAGGGACACTCCTTGAACAAGCTGGGCTCGAAATCAAAGCTAGGAATGGAGGAGAGCAAAGGCAAGTCTATCTCGAACAAATCAAAGTCAAAGTCATTCTCAAAACCAATGTCAGTTAAGAAAGACAAATCAAAATCAATGTTCAAGTCTAGATCAGTAATGAAATCGATCGCCAAAGGAAAGTCCAAGTCAATGATGAAATCGATTGCTAAAGGTAAATCCAAGTCAATGATGAAGTCTATCGCGAAAGGAAAATCTAAATCAATGCTCAAGTCGATCTCCAAAGGAAAGTCCAAGTCAGGATTAAAGTCAGTTTCAAAGAAGTCCATGCTGAAAGAAAAATCAAAGTCGATGAACAAGTCAACGATGATCAAAGATAAGCAGTTAAGTGAAACCAAATCAGTGGGTGGTGCGAGCCTTGTGGATAGAGTTAAGTCCACATCCTCCGACGCCTCCTTCTCGCTCTCGGTGGGACCCGAAAAAGAGTTACCCAAGGGCAAGAAGGGCAGTCAGACGAGTCTCTCAATGACCAAGAGTGGTGTGTCTGTTGGTGATTCCAAAGCGGCTGTGCCTGCCAGCGAGTCTGCAGCCAGTCAGAGTGCTGCAAGCGCTTCGGTGGTCAAGTTGGAGCCATCGGGTTTTCCAGCTGCCGTTGCAAGCGGAAGCAGTTTGTCATCAAAGGGTACACCATCCGAGCTCAAGGCACATGAGTCACACCCTCCAGACGAGCCTCCAGGAGAGATGAAAATGGAAGTATTGCACAAGATAAAGGTCAAGAGCAAAGACGTGCCTTTGCTGCTAAAAGAGGACACCTTCAATAATCTGCCCACTGGTGACGCAACCAAGATCACCGAGACTGGAGTTCCCATGCAACCTTCTAAGCCACACGTTGAAACAGCTCCACACGTGGAAGCCCCTCCACCAGTACCGCCACCGCCACCTCCACCTCCTCAAGTTGCTAAGCCACCCCAAGTAGTAGTAATAGTTCCAACAGCAAAGCCACCTGCAGTAGTTGTACAAGCTTCCACTGGTAAGCATTGCTCATCTCTCTTGTCATTGTGTTTAATTGAAATTGTTCTCAAAAAGCAACTCTGAAGAGCATTCACGATATCGAACGCAATTCTCTATTTTATCGTCGTATCGAAGACTACGGATCGGAAGGAGCTGATGAACCGGGCAGCTTTGTGCCATATCTTACAGGTTCATGCTTCGTCATTCAGCCTAGTCCACAGGGTAAAACAAAACTTTGAATTCATTGTTTCACTTGTTTCTAATTGACATTTTTATGATAGAACTTGATAAGATTATTGTTATCGAAGCTTCTTCCAAATCCAGAGTTGACCAAAGCACCTCGACAGAAAGCGGATTAGGTTCCAGTGTTGCTGATAGTAGTGCGGCTGGATCAAGTGTCAATAGTTCCAGCGTTGGAGGAAGTTCTGTGGCTGGATGTAGCACATGTAAGAGCACCAGTTGCAAAGATCAAAGTTGCACAAATAAGTCCGTCTCTGGCAAAAGTATGGGAGGAGGATCTGTTGGTGGTGCCAGTATAGGAGAGTCAAACTCTAAAGGAAACCAAAAGGAACCGGAAGGAGTACCACCCATGCTTTCTTTGGCTGTAACCACTGATCATCTCAAACCGGCTAATGCCGAACCTCTTCCAAATCGTACCCTTAGCATCGCTGTAGTAGACGCCGACAAGTCCTCAAGTGTAGGTGGCGCCAGTATGAGCGGCAAGAGCATGGGTGGATCAAGTGTTGGAGGTGCAAGTATGAGCGGAAAGAGCATGAGTGGCAAAAGCATGGGTGGTTCATCAGTTGGAGGAAGCAGCGTGAGTGGAGGATCAGTGTCTGGTGGATCCAGCGTTGGAGGAGCTAGCATGAGCGGCAAGAGCTTGAGTGGCAAGAGCATGGGTGGTTCATCGGTTGGAGGAAGCAGCGTAGCCGGAGGGTCAGTCTCTGGTGGTTCGAGTGTTGGTGGTTCAAGCGTCGGAGGGGGTAGCATAAGTGGTAAAAGTCTTGGCGGTTCATCAGTTGGAGGAAGCAGCGTGGCCGGAGGATCAGTCTCTGGCGGCTCCAGCGTCGGAGGAACTAGCATGAGCGGCAAGAGCCTGAGTGGCAAGAGCATGGGTGGTTCATCAGTTGGAGGAAGTAGCGTGGGAGGAGGATCAATTTCTGGTGGTTCCAGTGTCGGAGGAGCTAGCATGAGCGGCAAGAGCATTGGTGGTTCATCGGTTGGAGGAAGTAGCGTAGGTGGAGAATCAATCTCTGGTGGTTCGAGTGTTGGTGGTTCCAGCGTTGGAGGGACTTCCATAGCCGGCAAGAGTCTTGGTAAAAGCCTTGGTGGTTCCAGTGCAGCCAGCACGAGCGTTTCTAAACCGAGTCCAGCAATCGGTGGTGGCAGCATCAACGAGTCGAGTCTCAGCTCAGCTGCTTCTGCCAACGAAGGTACGGCAAAATAGGGAGACACTGGGATGAGTGGTATGACACGCGCGTAGAAGAGAGACCAGAGCCGCGACAATAATAATGATACAAGCCTTGATTTCCGCCCTGACAATAAATTTGCACCATTTGACAAGCAAACCACTTGACTCGTGTAGTTGACTCTAACCAGACGCCAGAGAAGAGACTCTTAACGGTGGCAGAGGGAGTGGGAAATCGGGTTTGCCATCATCATTATTGTCAGTGGTAGTCTGGCTCTCCCGCTTCCAGCTTGAGACATTCATCTCAACTCCCTCTGCCACCTCGCTAACAGCGCTTTCACGCTACACAGATGCACTCGATAAGTCCAAATCGGTAAGTTCCACACACTTCAAGACGGAAGAATTTGAACTCAAAAAAAGTGTCACTACCGAAGAGGATGAAAACCAGTCGAAGACCAAGATCAAGGTACCATCGTTAGTGTGCTGCAACACAGCCACTTGCAACTCGCCAACCGCCAAAGAACTGAGCAATAAGCCCGAGTCTGTCTCACCACAAAAGATGACACCAAAACACCGACACCGCACGAGGTATAAAGTGGCCGAAAGAGAAGGCAGCAAGGTTTTCAAGATACCAGAGATGGAGAGAGAACTACTCGAACAAGACTCCGGTAAGTTACAAATCATCTTCCCACATATAAACAACAAGTTATCTATTTGTATAAGTTCAAATTCTGTGGAGTAGCACTGCTCATAATCATAGATTTTTTATTTAGCCAACTATCAAACAGTTAAAGTTGTAGTTAAATTAAAGCAATCTTGAAATATGTTCAAAATAAGTCAATCAAAGAATAATTATTGGTTAAATTTTGTCCAACTTTTTTTCCTATAACATAAACGAATCTAATCAGATTAGACAGACAAATTGTATACAATTTAATAGGTATATAAATAATAAACTATTGACAAGTTCAACTCACTGATTGACTGGAGTATAAAATGATCTAATTAAGCTAACTTTATAACCACTCACAGCACTGCATTTCAACCCGCCAATGGTGAACACAGACAATCTATCCATCTTGAAGATCGAAGACAAGATGAAACAAGAGTTCCACCGATTGCACGGCAGTGGTCCCAATGTAGAGCGGAGTACTAGCGAGGCACTGGGTGATAAGATCAAGAGCAACGCTTCTCTAACTTTGTCCGACAACACCAGACAAATCAAAAGTCCAGGAACCTAACTGACTCAGCGGTGCAAGGGTTTATCTTCCATCAAAGACACTCCACCAACCAAGCATTGCAAGATACCAATCACAATCATAATAACATAATTAATAATAAACTAATAATAATAATAATAAACATAAATAACCAAACTTGAATATAAAGACAGGTCATGCAACGTATAGGATGAGTAATGAGTAATATTGCAAAAAATGTTGAAATAACTATTAAAAATGTTTTTAAATAATTAAAATATTCTAAAAATATACATCGTTGTGATAAAACAAAAAAATAATATTAAATAATAGAATATTGATAAGTTTCAGTGTTCTTTTAAAGGTTAAACCACAATGATGAAAGACAAAAATAGATAAAACACAAAAGTTTTCGAAATCACCTTCCCCTATCAATTCCATCTGACACAGATGAGTTTTATGGTCTCAACGTGTTTCGTAAATAGTAAAAAAACGGATTAAACCACCGTATTGTGTGCGTGTGTCAAAACACCAACTATTTTGGGTTTTTTTATTATTGACCTTACTATAGCTGGCCAAAAATGAGGCATTTTTGCAATGTTTTGTTTTGACGCGCTCTGGTTGACGCAACACCTCGAGTCTAGTCTGGGTGTTGGCCATTTGTGAGTGAGAAAGGGTGGGGAAGATGGGAGAGAGAGAGAGAGAGAGTGAGAGAGAGAGAGAGAGAGAGAGAGAGAGAGAGAGAGCAACTTGCCTTCATGGTTGCGCGATTCATCGTAGATGGAGGTAGGCTGTCGTGTGTAGACCTCCTGCAGGTGAGCGTTGCTGCCACCATCACTTCGAGCGCCTGTGCTCAGCATCACCATGATGATGGATTGAGGATCGATCGATCGATTTAGTCAAAAGAGATTCTCTCTTTATCCTTCTATTTCTCTTTCTCTCGCACCAACGAAAAAATACAAAGTGAAAAACAAAGAGTGGGTTCAGAAGGTGCAAGTGTATGAGACCTTCGTGTAATGTGTGTGGTTAGTGACAGAGTGAATGTGTGCGTGTGTGTGAGAGAGAGAGAGTGGCGAAGTGCGATGCTCGTGTCAATCTGGATGGCTCACTGGCTGGTGCCGGTGGTGTGGTGATTAGATGACGGGTGCCACCAAACCAACTCGGTGTGTGTGTGTGTGTGTGCTCGCTCACACTCTCTTCACCATTCTGACCAATCTGGTGATGCCTACACTCCATCTGGTCGCGACGTTTCCCCTCTCTCCCTCTCTTGCTTGGTGTATGTTCCACCCCCCTTCTCTTCGTGTGTCAACGAATCATTGTCCAAGCAAGACCACAGCGTATCATCATATCACCGTCAAATCAATCTAATCGTCATCACCTCGAAGTGCATTGAGAAGCAAGCATAGGCAATGTGTCCCACCCACTTTCTCACCCACCCATTGTCTTCGACTTCCTTTCCAGAGATTAGATAGAGCCACACAAACGACAACGCCGAAGAGATAGTTAGTTGAATGTCATCACAACATCGTGTGTTTAGTCCAAGTCCAAGTCAGATAAGGTCCAGCTGGTTTCCAAGTTGTTATTCACTTCGACAATATAGTTTATAGTGGTGAGTAGATGGTGTGCAAGCGCATTCCACACACACCATCTGTGGTGTCGATATGTCGCGAAATCGGACTCTAATCGAGTCCATAGGGCCATATGCATCAATCTTCTTCTTTTGTTCACATTGTCTTACGCAAGCAATGGTAGTAGTGATGGCAACAAACAACTCGTTCATTGAGGCGCGAGTGCTACACTATGCATCTCTTGAACGTGATGTGCCCGGAATCAGGTTGGCAACCGAGTTCACACACCCATTGGGCTAAATCACCCGGTGAAGGTCAGTTGGAAAAAGATTGAGTTGAATGTCCATCTAGGATTCCATCCAAATCAAGTTACAACACACAAATACATAACAATAAACCTTCCTCTATAGTGGTATATGCGCACTATGTTTGTCACTCAATCGACCCCATTGACTAAATGATATCAAGAGAGAGAAAAAAAGAAAGAAACCAAGGTTACTTTCTTCTCTCACTACAACAAGACATTCATCATCATCATCATCCTCGATGTGTAAATAATAAACAAATTAAGAATAGAGCAGATAAAATAAAGAGACATATACACACACCAAACTGAAGATAATTGTATTTGTACATTGAACATTCAACTTCTCAAACAACTTCTCTTGAGTTGGAAACAAAATTTTTTTGTCTACGCAATCAAAGATTGACATTTGAGAGACTAATGTAAACTAAATAATATTTTGTTTGAAAGAGTGAAAAATATAGAGAAAGTAAACTAAATTAGAATTCCATCTCGGGATTATTATTATTGTCTTGTACTGACTCTAGTTTTGATGATTCAAATAGGTCTGTGATGGACATTCTTGGTGACCACCCGATAAAGACCGTGTCTGGACAGCACTAATACACTTCAAAAGAGAGAGTTAGAGAGAGAGAGAGAGAGAGAGAGAGAGAGAGAGAGAGAGAGAGAGAGAGAGAGAGAGAGAGAGAGAGAGAGAGAGAGGATTCCCAAATGCACAAGTGTTGCACTCGAGTCAGTGGTCATGCAAGTACACACACAAGTTGGGTGCACTTCCATTTCCGTTCAATTGCTCAATTGTTGTACTTGTTCACTTTTTTCCGCGTTGTTGCTCGGTAATAATAATACTAATAATAATAATATCAAAAAAAGAATAATAGTAGTTGGGTATAACTGACGGGGAGAGTCTAGTTGGCAGTTGACCCAACTGGCCACTTCTGGAAATCACTCGAAAGCGCCTGGAGCCAGTTGGAACCAGGCAGACGGACAGAGCGTGTCACTCTCACTCTCTCTCTCTCTCTCTCTCTCCTTCTCTGGTTATCTTCCACCGCGCGTCGCCGTTAACATTGATCTGTCAAGTTCATCGTCGGCTTGTTTGAAAGTGAATTTGATACCCTCATTGGAATCAATCAATATCGACGCCAAGACGATAGCCTGGAGGGGCTAAAACGACTCGACCAGTTGGCAGAGTCGAAAGTCAACAATGTGTCGACTGACGCCAATTTGAACAGGAGACAGACAGACAAACGAAAAATAGAGAGAGGAACTTGTTCGACTTTGCCCCTTGTTTCCCTATCAACCCGAACCCGAACACGAGCCAGTGGATTAATTCGCACTGGAAATCTTAGCCCAAAGACGTCATTTCGTGAATGATAGATTACACCAGAACTCGAGATACTTAGGGCAAAAAGTGTGTGACATACCCCGTAGCAGCTCAATTGACAAAGCACGCTTCCGTATAATAGCATCAATCCGAGAAAGGAAGAAAGAGAGAAGGAGAAATCAAGAGAATCAAAACAAAATCATTTGATCAGAGCAAAGACTGTGTTACACCCCAAGCACCCAGATCAAAACACAGCAACAACAAGACAAGATTAAGAACGAGTGAGCGAGAGACCAAATCAGAAAACAAAATGTGAATAGTGTTGAATGGGCAAAGACTGATTGACAACTTTAGTTTTCACAGAAAAAGCCGCCAGTCCGGAAGCTTGAATTAGAGATAAAAATCTATCCATCTCTTTCTCTCTATTCCTCGCTGACCAATGGTCATGAATAGAATTTTTATAAAATTCCAAAAATAACGCATCCAATTTGGAATTAAATCGATTTCAAGTGAAAGTCTAAACCAGAGTTGGCACAAAGCTCTCCTCAGTTTTGCACCAAAGCGTTATCACTTCCAGAAATTCAGTCTAGAAAAAACAACTACATGCATCTAGACTGATTCGAGAGAAAGAGAAAGAGAGAGAGAGAGAGAGAGAGTCACAAGACGATACAAGTGAGAAGAGTGAGTTGACAAGTCCCTCTTTGTGAGCTATACCCCAGCCGCCGACCATCGCTCAATGAAACATAAAAAAAAGAAAAAAGAAAGAAAGAAAACGCACTCTATAGATGAGCAACTTTTTCCACCAAACCAAGCAATCCTCTAATCTAATCCACCCCAATATATGTCTGATGTTGGTTTGTGATAAGACAGGGCATTTTCAAGATCATCATTACAATCAGTATAGTCAATAGTCTTTTTAAAAATCCCCAAAGTGAATCAACAAAATGTGAAGAATTATATATAAGAGTCAAGCAAAAAAACGAGAATGAAGATGAAAATAGTAACAAGTGTGCCAATGTGATGTTCGAGAATAGATACGATCAATCTATAGCGAGAGAGAGAGAGAGAGAGAGAGAGAGATTATCAACTCGTGTCCATGAGAGTACACCTTGTTTGTCAAGTTCCGACACGTTTAGTGACATATGAACACGCGTACAGGATATGATGCCATATCCATCTATCTACACATACTTAAACAAAAAATAACACAAATTAGACACTTTGAAAGTCAATGACGCACAGAGAGAGAGAGAGAGAGAGAGAGAGAGAGAGAGAGACTTCTTTGCTGCATCACTTCTATAGATGATGATGATAAACTTGACACAAAGTAATTGTAGTAGAACAATGTGATATAAGAATTATTACTGATGATGATGATGATGATGATGACAAACTTGTGGAAGATTTTCGAAAATCATCGAAAAAACAATTTGCAGAGTGATGTCATGTGTATTTTGGCTGGGACTACTTCTACTATCATTCAAATATCCCGTGTGAATTCTCTTTTGCTCTCTCTCTCTCTCTCCCAAGTTAATAATTACAGTTGATAAAAACATGTGCATGTGTACTTTCATGAAATTACTAAAAATTGAAAAATTATTGGCTTACAAACCTTGAACCCGTTGTTTTTTGTGTATATTGATAGTCACATTTTTGGTTAGAAATTGTGCCCAGTTTTGATTAATTTCAAATTAATAATTTGAATCTTAATCACTCCATGATTTTTAAAATTAAAACTAGCTACCCTCGTAGTCTTTGAATCAAGTTGGAAAAAGACAAAGATGAGAGAGAGAGAGAGAGACGTATGTTACGAGTTTTTCAAAGTTGATAAAATGCAATTATTATATGCAAAAAATCTCATCATATTCTTTATGAAAATACACAAGCTAAGGTAACATTTATTTTGGTCAAAGGTCTTATTTAGACATAATACTTTCTCTCTCTCTCTCTATCTATCTATCTATCTATCTATCTATCTATCTATCTATCTATCTATCTATCTCATTCTTTTCAAAGAGTTAGATCATTGAGACTAAACATACCTGTACATCAAAGATTGTCAAGCTTAACGACCATTACTTCACTATAGTATATATATATATACTACTATTACGTCATAAATTCACCTTGCTCTCTCTCTCTCTCCCTTTTCTCTGGTCGTACCTTTCGTTTCAGGATGAGAAATTTCCGCTGCGTGCCGCCACAACCAAGATGCCACACCAATGTCGTCTGGGGAACAAATGTAAACCACATTGTCAACAATTTAGCCATGCATAAGAGAAAGAGGTGCAGTGCAGTGTGTGTGCAGAACATAGCTAGTTTCTATTAAAACCTCAAGTGGGAAAGAGAGAAACAAGAACAAAAAATGAAATAATTACCATGATAATGTATAGCAACTAATTATCTACAATGTAGATTCTACATATATATAGACATATAAAGCTGTGTGTGTAGAAGACATTTTGAATTGAAAAGACACAAGAAAGAGTTTTAATAAAAATATTTTACAAACTTAATTTTTGCAAAATATAAGTTTAGTTGATTATTTTGGGCAAATTTTGAAAAACTACTTTGAGTTTTTAAAGACAAAGTTAGTGCTTTAGTCAGAAAACAAATATAAATGTCACTTGTATTTTTGAACCACCAGTTAAATCTAGCTTAACTATTAAAAACCTATAGAAAATCAACTGGATAATGAAATGCTAAATATATATAGATGATGTTAATTTTAATGTCATGCCCCTATTAATATAATTTTAGCTTTCAAGCCAAAAATCCAAATTAAAAATTTTTGGTAATATTTTAACTTGAGAATTAAAAAATTGCAAAATATCTTCTCTTATTTTACTTATTAACGAAAAGTATAGTCGTGAATTTCTATGTTCCATGTTCATGTTCTGGAATTTTTTCGTTTTCTGTCTCATTTTTTTGCGCATACGTAAAAAGATTCGGATTCTTAACCGAATCGAATCCAACTTTTGGGGTTATGGTGCTATATGCGTTGTATTTGTAAAATAGCTGTAAAATATTTGTAAATACACTTAGAATATTTGACTCACATTTATATTTTTCTCCATATATTGAGCTTTCAATATAAGGAGAAAAAAATAAAAGCTGCCTTCCCTGTATGACAGTTTTTCTCTGTATATTTTTAGTCGTCTTTAATTGTGGATGCTTAGTTGAGAACAAAATCGGTACTGATACGAGCAAAATCTAAAATATCTCCCCCATACATTAGTAAAAAGTGCATCTGTACTCTTTTTGTCTTTTTAGATAGGTAGATAATATAGCACAAAGTGCAATGATAGACTTAATTCAACTTACTTGCTTGCACAGTGGAAACAGTGCAGCTTCTTCTTCTTGTTCTATCTTGAGACGGACTGGGAGGTGGAAAAGTATCCCAACTTGCACTGCCAAAGGAGCTCAAACCATCGAGAATGGGTTGTTGATCTTGCATGGTGGCACTGTCACCCACACGAGTCTCCAAATGAGCCATCAATGACCATTCATTCAAGACTCAATAATGATGGTAAAGAAGATAAAGATAATAATAATCAGATTGACATTCAAACTTTCACAGTTCTATCTATCTCTTTCTCTTTTAGTGTCGATCCGTGGTCAATATGGCAAACACCCGAATTGGTGCCGCTTTGCATGTCACGCCAATTAACCAACACACATGATGTACGATCAGTGCAGTGTGGAGAAGGTATATAATATATAAAAATGCTGATGATGGTGATGGTGTGACATAGCTTCTGCGAAATATGTACATTTTTAGCTAATAATAATAATAATAATAATCGAAATAATCAAAAATAAAAATACGCGATAGAAATGGGTTTTCTTATCACTAAACAGTGCAATCAACAATGTAGCAGTAATTTGGTGTTGCCGAAAAAGATTCAATATTCCAAAGAGAATCTAATAGATTTTATAGTTTTTAATTAGAATTTAGTGCCATGATCGTTAGTTGAAAGTCACAAAAGAATTTTATTGAGACAGATCAGATTGGATTAAATACAGAAGGAGACTTACCTAGTCGGGTGTCACAAGTAGAGCTCGTATCACATACAAAAAGTCCTGTTCACAAACCACGTATTTATAGCACAATTGCTTGCGAAAGTTGGCACAGACAAAGGCTATCCGGTGGGTTATGAAAGTACAACAATATTGATTACAGTATTGATTCAAAATATGACAGTTAAAAAAGTCACACAGCATCAAAACAAACTATTACTTCTTTTATTTTAAAAAAATAAAATTTACTTTTTTTATTAAAACTTATTTAAATTGCCGGTGCACTGACGCAGAAGAAGAAAGAGAATTCAAAAACAACCCAAAAGTTGAAGCACATGAGAAAATACGAGTTTACCCGGTTTGTTTGAACT
>WURS02126633.1:0-22569 GCA_011762765.2 Rhinocypha anisoptera | reverse complement strand
AAAGGGACATGTGAGATTAAACATAAGAAAAATTTTTCCTGCAAGGCTACTTCAGGAATATAGGAAAAAAAATTGAACAAATCCGCGAGGAGCGTATAGTATTAGGGTCTCCGGAAATTTCTTACCCGAAAAACCAGCACTATAGGATGATGTGCTGACAGGGATACAATCTTATTCCTACCGGCGGGACTCTCTCACCCGGCCCCGCCCTCCGTCCTCCAAACAGGCGTCTGCTCGCTAGTGCGGACTTACTCCTATGCCATGGTACACTCGTCCACTGCCTCTGATTTCATTCCTAATACTATGGATATTTATTTATTACAGCATAATTACTTAAGGGATGGACGCATTTCGATAGAGAGAGAGTATTGATAAGAGGATCTATAAGTGGTCATAAAAATGACGAATCAAAGCATGAAGCGCAACTTGATATGGTGAGAAATATGGTTATTGAGAATTAAATATAAACGTAAATCTGATACCGCTGATGTATAAAATTTAGAAACATCGTTGATGATTTAAAAGGCAAATAAGTCCTTAGATATGTATTAGGGATGACACATAATCCATACAGTTCATGGCATGCACTATAAAATGGTTACGGCTGCATTTAGCTAAAATGTTATCCCTATTCCATGAATAACTATTATATTTTTACAAAGTCACCAACTAAATTTCTAGGAAGCTTTGCTTTGGCATCAGTTAATGACTTATTTAACCAGGATTTTTTATTTAATAAAAATTTTCTTCCAGGTAAAAACAAATATCCTATTACTAAGCAATTATTTACCCAGCGCAAGGTAATAATTAAGCCATATCTGGTATTAAACTGTTAAATAGTACTTTAGTTTAAAGTATAGCTTCAATATGGAAATAACATTCCATACGATGCTTACAACTGTAACTCTCTTCGCCTAATGGGATATAATTCATAGTTATAAGAGAAAACAAGTTGTTACAACTTAAATTGAGATAAAAGAAATATATGATAGTATATCCCTTCCCAAAACATTCCTATGGCATGTAATTTCCTGCAATATTCTATGTGACCCTAGTATTTCTAATGAACATGAATTTGCAAAAAGAATGGTGCAGAGATATGGCAATGGTGTAACGGGCATGTTAAATAACCGAATAAATTATTATTAGCGGAGGAATAATTAAAATTTACTTTTGTAAACACATTTAAAATCAGAATATTATTTTTTATGTACTTGATTTTATAATTACAATTATACACTTTAGGGATAGTTTGTAAAATTAGATGTATAGTTCTGCTTCCTTTTAATTTCAATGTAAATTCGAATTTTTCATTTTAGTCTTTTCGTCGTTGAACTGCAGCATAAATATAATTAGTATTTAATGAAATGAAAAGTTCCACACCAAAAGCATACATAAAGTATGCGCATTTAAAAATTTAATGTAAATGAGCAAAGAAAGTCATCAAAAATTATTTTTTATCCTCGTATATGGCATTTAGGAGAGAATAATATTTAGGACTCCAACTACTCATGCTGATGCCATTGTGAGTTCTTTGGAAACTCGGTCATAATATAACGATGTAATTTCGTCGACATTTTCATATAAAAAATTTTTCAAACACGGATGCCGTAAGTGCATTTTTGTAATAGTGGGTGGGAAGAATATGTGTGGATTCCTTTGCGTCAAGTACATTAAGTGAGTCTTTATTGATCTGGGACAGTATTTGCAAGGAAGGGTAATTATTTGGGTCATAGGAGCAATATTTGGATGGCTATATTACTTCTCGATTCTTTACGTGCTATTGGCGTAACCATTAAACTGGTTCAGGGTGACAAATTCATGATAAAATTAAAAAAAAACACATGATATAGTCACAAATATAATGAATTAATATCAAGGTAAATAGCCCAAACAAAATATTTATTAGGACATAAGGTATTTATTACGGCTCAATTACAATATTTGGTGTGAATTATTTTAATATGATATTTTAATTTTCTTCTAATTATATGTTCTTTTATCGGTATATTCTTACTCAATATATTGTATTCATCATCATAAAAGGTTATCACCCCAAATATTGGCTTACAGCAGCTCTACAAAAACCCAAGGAGCAGCCTTACAACCTCTTTACAGCTCTGTAGTTCCTAACACAAATATTCTCCATTATTCTGTCTCAAAGAGCACCCATGATATTTACTCCTAAGGCCCTTATAATTAAGTTTTCGCTATCATACTTCAATATCTATGATATTAATTTCTATATCACAGCTATTATACCGTCATACTAATATTTATTTTGTACTAATGTTAATTAATATAATTAATTTCCCTTTCTACCTCATTAAAACTTTTATTTTCATGAATTAATTACGATTAACTGCAAATGCATTTCGTTTTCCCGGTGATGGGGATTTAAGTTATTCCAAATGCATTATTTCTTTTGTTATTGAGGGAACTAAACCATTTCGTGAGGTATATTAGGTGAAAAGCCTCTGAGATAGGTGAAAATACGTCGATATATCCAGTTTTACGTAAAAATTGCATGTTTTTAATTGAATCGTCATATAATGTTCAAAATTACATTTCAAGTGATGCACGGCCCCGCGTGGCGGTATCAGGTAAACGCCACAACAAAACAAAAACGGGGTTGTTATTTGTCAACAACGGAGCGGTTATACGTCGTTCCTCATCCAACCATCCGCCATTGAGGCAAACCAAGAAACAAAACCATTTGAGGGGGACAACGCACTTTCACCTACAGTTAAATGCCTTCCCGCGTTAGGATTTCGAATCACGCATCGCAGCGTAAAATATTCAGTATTGTTTCTGGTGTAGTCACCAATCACCAGAGCTTGGACATTCGGACATATATAACTGATAGTGAGTAGGGATATTTCGATGCCCATCGTTATGGTTTGTACGGATGATTGTTGCGGAGGGTATTTCAATAAAAATTTCATTCGTTGAATATAAAGATAGACTATTTTCGAGGATTATAATTCATACACTCATACAATTTCTTTTTGCGTTAAATCGAATTCTTTGAAAACGCTACCGTTTATTTACTAGGGTGGTCTTAAAAGTTTCTGACCCAACAAAGATATAAGACATTTTTTCTTAATATTTTTTTAATTTTTCAACATAGTCTCCTTGTAAATCTACACACTTCTCCCAGTAATGCTCCCATCTCTGAAACCCGTCCAAAAAGTACTCGGCGTTTTTCTCTGCAAAATAATTGTTCACGAAGGTGTTTTGCGTAGGCGTATTGCCTTTCAAAACCAAATATTTAATAACAGCTCGATACTCGATTTTGTCTATTTCCACAAAAACGCTCATACCTACTAACTCAAACTACTGTTACATAACAACTGAGCTTCCAAAATGGCTGAAACTTTGGTGAGTAACTGTCAACAGATGAAAAACAAAATTCACTAGCTTTTATTTACGAGTGCTGCCATCTTCATGCTGACGACGGAAACTTTTCAGGCCACCCTTGTAAACTCCTTTTATTTAGGTTTATTTATTTGTGAATAATGACATGCAAAATTCAGAGAGGGGAAGAGATATTGCAATTTTCGTAAATATGGAGATTATAAAGGCTATCTACACCTGGGGAAAATTTAAGTGGTAATCGTAACTATTTAAATTTTTCACTTACCTCAATGATTAATTATAATTTCCCCACTACTAGAATGTTCCGTCAGCCACTGATGCTAACCTATCCCGGGCTGAACACTTAAAGGCTATTCATTACGTAATGTGAAGTAGTTTGCACTTTCTACTTCTGTTCCCTTACCTATTTTACCTTATTTTTATCTGATGGTTAGTAAAATATGTAACTTTCACTCTCTGAAGTTACATAACAATACTAGATGTTTTCCTAAAATTAGGACTACCGTTACATTTATCATGCCTTTTAAACGAAATGAAAGCATATTTATCATAAGTCATACATTTGATTGAACATATATTTTATTCATATTTCTGGAAATCGCCCGAAGTCACCTGCAGGCGCCTCTTCTCTCCAGTGATATTCGACGAGAAATGTAACTCGCTCACGGCAGCAGACGCAACTGTTGACCTTTTCCCAAGCGAAAGTCAATATTCGGACCCTTACTTAATTCCCGTGCTCCAAGCAACAGGAAAGGAAGGTAATCGAAGAAATAACTACAAACTCGCCATGGTCATACTAACTTTTGAGAAATCCTTCGGTCAACTCGACAGTGAGCCGAAGTAGGAGAAAAACGAGCCAACCGGTACCTAAGTATTTTATCGACGTTCTAACGCTGCTGAGGTAAAAAATAAATCAGCAACCAAAATTTACTTAGAAGAGATGCATCAATAATTACCGATGTTCCTCAACCGTCTGTTTGAAAGGGTTTATAGAGAGTTCACGTAGCCCACCGGCGGATCATACTTCACACAGGATGTAAAGATACGGAGGAGGCCAGTCACTTCTCCTTTAACACCTGTGTGGTTTTCTTGGGAAGCTGTAAACCAGATGCGGTAGTCCAGAATTATGAAAAAGATATGAACCCGGGATCCCCGTTCAGTAGCCCAGCGCTTTGCCCCCTTGAGCTACCACGGCACGGCTAGAGTGCAACACCTTCTGAGAGCATATCTGACGAATATCGGCCGAGTAATAGAAATTGGCAGGGTAGGATCAAGAAGTAGGCTTAATGGAAGGAAAAGTAGCCGGTAGGTGTAGTCTTTAATGTGATCTTTGAGGAAGAAAGGGAGGAAAAGTGCAATTATTATTCCAAATATAGCAGTTGAATCGGAGAGGATTTTCAAGGAAATATTACGACATTCCTTGAGATAATGAAGATTAGCTGTTTCTACTAATTATGTAACAGATAAAAGAGTAATCAATAAAAAAGTCTAATTAAGCCTTAGACGTGGACGAATTGGCCTGATTTTCGTAACAATGGTGGGACGGAAACTAATCCAACAGGCAATCAATATGGGAAATCAAATCCTATCAATGGCCATTTCTACCTGGGATTATTTCTGGCGGCGAGATGTACGCAGCCCTACAATTGACAACGACAAGAGGTGAAAACGCAGGTCTGTCGTAATCTCCATCTACTAAACGAAAGCTCCGATAAAAAAAATGTGTCAGGGATTCGATGTCATCATTATAAAAGTGAAGATATTAAAGTAGGTAATGAGATTGTTTCAACCTGTGTTTTTCCTCTTTGTAATTTCAAAAGAAAATCCGACTACCTTGTTACCATTTCGATTGTAAAGGAAATTGTATTATATGGCATTAAACCAGTTGAAATGCTAGTTCATATTATGTGAAAAATACTTTTAAAATGAATATAAAATCGCAATTAGATTGATATCCATTCAATAATTTATCAAATAATTAAGATTCACTCAATCTATCGTTTAAATGATTAAAATTATGCAGGCCTATCTCGTAATGTGAAATAACTTTTCTGTTATTTTTCCTGAGTCAAAATTGTGGAATAAAATCTTCTCCACCTAAAAATATTGTTTTCTCTTTTTTATAAATCAAAACACTTCTTTAATTTTTTATTGCACCCCTACACCAAGAGAGTATCCAATAAGGTAAAATTTTAAAAATGATAATGTTTCATAATATTCAACCTTCGCGTAAAATAGAGAATGCCATTCCACCAAAGATATATTTCGTACCCTTAATACCTCGCAGGAGGCATTTCAGACAATGATTTTGATAACCCCACGTGTCCTGAGGGACAGATTGACATTTCGGTAGGAAAGCGACTAACCAAAATTAAATGCTTCAGCACCTCGATAACATGTTATAAAAAGTATTTGTGTCACGAGAAAAGTGGACTCCCTTATAATTAGCGGTCTATTTTGTTTATGGGTGGCCAATCGCTTATTGAGAGACATCTAATGGAGCTTGAAAAATAATATGTATCTACAGCGTTGGGAGTAATTTATTTTTTCTAAAATATCTATTGATTCTGAATCGGACTAAAATCTAAATACACCGGTCACGCAAAGTACACCACAAGTGTCGTTCATTTGTCACGTCAGACTCTCTGCCTTCACTCAGGTGGTCTTCATAAGTGGCCATTATCCCTCCCCCCTCTCTTCCCCCCTCACTTGCCACTCACTCTTCCGTCCATTATGGCTTTCACATGACACCATTAGCTCTTAATCAAACACCAATCCATTCCTCTCTTCTTTCGAATCTCCTGCAAAAACGTCTCTTCCCTTAAACATTCTCAAAACATTCACCGTCTCCTTTATTAAAAATTCCTCCCGAGTAAATCTCTCCGACAATACTTTTATGGGACACGCAAAAAAGTAAAATGGTGGCGGAGGCAAACATCAATTCCGTTGGAAACCCCCAATGCGCATACGAAATTCTCCGGTTCCGATCATTGTTTTCGACGGAACAGATAAATGTCGAAATCTCGCACTCCGTCACCGGAATTGCGTGGAACTTCGATGGGTGGCCATAAAGGCCTCGTATCGCACGGTTTACGGCAGCGGATACGGAAGTGACCTAGATCACGCTGACACTCCCCGTGCATGGAGCATCAATTTTAAACCCACCTCTCCCCCGGGGCGTCTTCCACGCGCGCCCTCTTCTTCGTGCACGTGAAAAAAAAATTAACGGGCGTCGGGAGTGCACCATTTGAAAGATACCGCCGTCACCGCGCCACGAGGAATGAGAGACCCCTCCCACCTTTGATTCGCCGCCCTGACGTCCACCGGACCGCTTGCAGGATAATATGTTTTTCTACGAAAACCCTAGCGTCATCCCCTATCCCAGTCACACGACCTTGAGGATTTAACCTCCTCTCGCGCCCCCATCTCTCCCGCGGGTCGCAAATTAAATCCATATGCCATATAAAGAGTGCGTTCATCGCGGGATTGAAGGGAACTAGGGGGAGAGGAGAGGACGACTAAACACGGCAAGTCGGAAATACGTGAAAAATGTACTCGGGCGTGAGACTTTTGGAGTTTATTTGACATCACAGCGCCATCAATTCGCAGCATTCAATTCGTCTTATTGGGCGCCCGTGGACTAGACTTGGAGAGACCCCATGTGGTGGCGACGGTAGGAGAAGAAGTCCCCCACTCCCCCCCAATCCCATTTGGGATAAGTAAGTCACTCTCTCGCGAACCCTTCCGAGCAAAGTTCTGGAATTGGAGTAGCGGGGAACGGAATGGCTGGGACTGAAAAGGGACTCCGGAGAAGTATATGAGTTGCAGTGGAGGAGGGCTCCGCTGGCCTTAAGAATCCGCGTGAAGTTTGCGAGCGATAGGGAGATGGGGCGAGAAAGAGATGGAGAGGGATGGGTGGTTCAGAAATAAGTGTGGCGAACTGGAAATAGCGGAGGGAAGGAAGAATAAATTAGAAATGAAGTAAAGGAAGGGAGGAAACTAGGAGATGGTGGAAAAGGCGGGGAGTAATAAGACGATTAACGACGATTACATACGAAGGCTAATAAATCAGGAAGGTAAAAAGGGACGGTTTTCATCCGCCGCCCGACTTCGCTCAGTGTGGGGGGAAGTTAGAATAAGGGCGTGTCGTGCTATTATCGCAAACCGGGTCGAAATACTCATTTTACCACAAGTGCATATCTTAAGCAGTGGACAGCCTCACGTTTCTGGAAGCTTTAACTTTCAGCAGCAGTCTAACTAGCAGGCCCAGAGAATCTTATCAAGGATCATACGTTGTTAGAGTCTAATTAAAGCTTCCGCACGCAGTAATTTCTTGCCCAATCATTCCATAGCTACTGAAAATATGCTGTGGCAACAGAAAAAAATGCAACCAGCGTTTTCAATTGGCAACATTTTCAGTGATATTTAAATGTGACAACATTTTCAATTTTATATTGCCGATTCGGGTATCCTTGGATAGATTGAAGGATAGAAGGAACGTTGTTCAATGGAAAAGGGCTATTCGTTTTAATACAAATACCTTTTATCTTGTCTTAATTCCAAAATCTTAGGCCTGACACGATTGCCATAGGCCAAATGAAGCATCCAAGTAACCGCAAAATATTACCCGCATCTTCCTTTAGAATTCGGAGAAGTTGAGAATATTAAATTATGGCGTGGTTCATGGACAGGCCTCTCAGTCGCCAACTTGTTCAAATCTGCTTCGCCCTAGAAACACTTCCTCCGCCTGACTGGTATTTCTTCGTACTCTAATGCATTCTCTCTGTCCCCAGAAGTATTTTCATTCCCGATATTTAGTCTGTCTCTTCGTGTATACCAATAACATCCTCGGTCTACTCCTTCCTCTCTTTTCTAACGTATATCATTCAGGAATTTCGATCCTTATCCATTACCTCTGATTAGCAAAGGGCACTCATTTCATACCCATATACAGATAGCTAACAGAAACATTTTTACTAATATCATTATGGTAAATTTCTTGACCGCTTAATAGTCAAAACAAACATCATTTTCCACTGTGTTGAAATCAGTTTTTGATGAAACATTTCGATGAGTTTATCAATGGGTTGGGTTAATGTGAGCTGATCTTTAATGGCATCCAATCCATATGCCATATACTTTATGGCTGTAGGCTTAACTATGAGAAAATCCATGCTTACAGTAAAGTGAAAACTTAGAATACTGTATTTTTCCCACGAATTATTTTCTTTCTAGGTACTACTGGTTTCGACACTTGTGCGTCGCCTACAGGTATCTCGATAAACAATCATTGGTGTATCATAGATTCCATTTGACTGGTTACAAAATCATCCGGTTCACCTGACCTAGAGTTCGTAAATGTATCCAGCACCCTAGCTCATAAGCTGAACATACGCAATTGAAGTGACGTGGAATGAAATTACCCAAGCCAGACATAAGCACAGGGATCGAAGAGGCACTCACCATGAACCCAGCGTCGTCGAATCCCCAAAGCCACTAGGACATGTACGCCAGGAGTGCCGGTTAAATTTTAAAGGTGACATCAGCAGGCGTGAAATGACATGAATAAACTATACATTTCTCAACTTTAACAATTCATGTAACATGCTAAGGAGTTTCCTGCCGGATACGAATTTATGTTCCATCGCCTTTTTCACGAGAGAAACAAATTGATGACTTGCTTTCAGCGCCCCGACATCCATTTTTCCCACCAAACAACTAATTATTCTGTAATATCCACCAGTAAAGGTTCATTTCAAGAATCCTAAGTTTAAAATTTCTACTGCAGTCTTGGACTGGTGGCTATTTTTCATATATTAATAACCAGTTGTAATGATAATTATTGGCACTTCAACGTCATACAGAAATCTACTTGCAGACTAAATGTCTCCCATTGCACTCGCAACATCTACAACAACGACCTACACAATACCCCGTGAGTTACGACAAGGACGTGTGCCAGAGGTTATATTGAAACAAGTCATGATATTGGAAGTGCATATTGAAAAGGGTTTTTTTATACAGCGGTGTAACCCCTTGTAGCTGTCGCAAATTGTGTGCGAGATGAACAAATTGAATTTCTCTGTTTGACAGATTGCCCCTACAACCCTGCCTGCAGACAACCTCGCCCTAAATTCGCCCTCATGAAATATCATATGGTGTACTATTGGTTTCCTGGCTCTAACGAGGGTGTGCCTAAGAGCCAAAACCACTCCCGCGCCATAATTCAATGCTAAAAATGTTCACCCTGTTGGCAACCAATGAGTCTGTACAAGCGTACAAACAATGTGGGAATCCCACTGAGAGAAACATGGCGTGGTGTGTCAATCTACATATCTTATTGTCTTTATCCTTATTATTTGTAGTAGTATTTTTCTTTTGTAGGGTGCTTCGACGGCTATGGTCATTTTGCACCTCTTCCAGTCATAGAAAAAACCCATATGGACAAACACAACAACCATGCCCTGAGCTGGATTCGAACCCGCGACCTTATTATTTCATATGATCGGCCGATATAGTGTGAGTTTTGCATTACACCTTCAACTTTGGAAGAAAACCCATATGATTAATATCTCTGTTGTAATCTCAATCTAATTTTTAATTTCCGCCTCTTGAAGTATACCAATCCAAAATTGATAGAAACAGCAAACTGGTTTTGTGTCCTTCCGTTGATTGATAACGATGATTCTGTTAGCACTTCTTTGCACCTGGTTCAATCCACTGTTCAATCTCTTTTGTGACGAAATCGAAGAAGCAACTTTGTGTAAGTCTCGCATATTGACACACCTAGGTTTATTTTCCACGTTATCTTGAGATAGATGCCATAATTTCGCCGCACACTAGACAGAAGGTCTAAAAGAAAGAGCAAAAGCTTATCTACGTCATTTTCCAACCGTTACATTGAAAATACTGCGTAGGTGTTTGCTTCAATTTAAGTCCTATATAATGGTGGAAATCTAAGTTTTTGCATGGAGGATAAGTGACGATCTTTTTTGCGTTTAAAGGGACTTCTGGAATGAATGAGTCCCAGGCCATAATTTTATAGACAGGAAAGAAATGAATGAAAGAAGATAAGATGAGCAGTATATAACCATAATACACGAGCCACGGGTTTGATGAGAAATTATCTTGGTAAAAGGCACTGCTTTATCAACGTTAAATGACTTTTGAAAATAGAAGAAAAGCTTAAAAACTTTCTTTGGATTTGAAAGAGTTGGTATAGTCCTTGAAACATCCATACCTTATTTTATGTAAGCTACCAGTCATCACCAGCATGGCCTACATTATTGGTATAATCAAGATATCGAATGTGTCTAGTAGTAGTAGTGTTTTAGTTTATAGGGTGCTTCGACGGCTATGGTCATTTCGCACCTCTTCAATACAGAGAAAAACCCATCTGTTCAAACACAACATCCATGCCCTGGGCGGGATTCGAACCCGCGACCTTTGGGTTAGCCAGCGCGCTACCCACCAGGCTAACCCGGTCGGCTCGAATGTGTCTACCGCTAGCGCATTTAAAAATGTGATCCTATCAACTGTTTCTTAATAAAATCAAAGAAAAACCAATCACTTGTCAAGATCTAACATCTCCCTCGTTTGTTCTTCACTCTCGAACAGTTTATTCAAACTGAGTATTTTATTCCATATAGGTATACATTAAGCATAGAATTCATTTAAGATCGAAATACTTGCCCGATATTGGTAGCAGGAATACAACTATGGAAATTATTGTAGACGATCGAAAGAAATTTAAATAAATATTTTCGCAGAATGAAGAATTGACGAATTTAAAGTATATACTGTTGTCGGAAATTGGGATTAGTTAGTAATTGGAAATGAATTGGAATATTCTTCAAACATGTCCACTTTCACGAAATGAATGCACCAAAGTAAATAATTAATTAGAACATTAAATGTTTATAATTGAAACACTACGAAAGGTAACTCGCGAGGTGAAAACCAATAAATATAGAACGGGATAAATATAGCGCAATAACTACTATATTTCGTAGTTAACTTTTCTCAGAACCAAGGGAGTTCAGAAATTTGAGCCATTAGCGGGATTTTCTTTTCGTGGTAGTGTTAGAGGGGATGTTATCGAAAGTTCGTTTAACACAAGGTTTCGACTTTCTGCCGTTGAAACTGACGTAAGGTGATATTCCAATGACAGGAGGGAAGCTCTAAGGTAAGAGAATTCCTTCTGGAGAGTGATGTAAGTAACTAAGGGGAAAAAGAAACTAGGGAAGAGATTCCCTGAAGAACTAAAGACAGTTTAAGAATGGCTACAAGGAATGGTTCAAGTAAGGACTGTTTTGGTGCAGAAAAACAAGCGCGCACAATAAGGTTTTTAATGGAGTGAGTAGTTTCTATTCTAACTGATACTTGTAAATTTCATTTCCCTCCACAATTCCCTCCACGGCAAACTTGTCATTTTATATAGGAAAATATATTATTAATAAATGATAAAAAAATCAAAACGGGCTTATGGGTCAGAAAATGAACAAAAAATGATATTTTTAGACTTTGTTAATCTCTCTACACATTGAGGAAAGAGTTTTCGTTAAAATAAAATTCTCAACAAGGGTAGATGTTGAAATATTAAAGTGATTACTTCTGATAAAATAAGAATCAAGCTTCGGATTTATCTCCTTTTTTGTAAATTACACATATTTATTGCGTCTTCAACGTAACGGAATTATTAACTGGAAGATTGCATGATATTTTTTCCAGTGAAACTTTTGGTTTTACGGTTAAATTTTCATCAGAACAGGGTGAAAACGATTTAAAATATACTGAGGTCAAAATGCACGACCCAAATTACCCTAACCGGAAATCGAATAAATAAACTGAAATGTATGAAGGAACGCAGGGAAGTAATTCAAAGGCTAAAATTTATGGGATACACTTTCTGGAAGGAGCTGGAAGAAGACAGAGTATCTCTTAAGAGATATATCACAGTCCCAATGTACCAACGTTTTTTTGTGGGAGACAGCTCTTGAATTCACGAGCAGACTACAAGGAAATATTAAATTCTTAAATTTATATTATTTTCACCGTCTAGTTTTAGATTGTCGAATTTATGTTCCCAAAGCTGGTGGAACTGTCCCAAAATTCCAAAGCCAAAATATTTTTGTCTATAATATTTAAAATTGGGAAAATACATTAGGGCTACACTAATTCGAAAAATATGGAAACTTAAAATTAAAAGTATTCCAACTGCACATATATTTTGACAACCCTTTTAATCTTGAAATTTACTTACTTTAGTTCAACCAATTATAAAATATACATAAACAATTGTTTTAATCCTATGCCGAGATATCAATAATCCATCAATAGTCCATAATTTGAGTATTTAAATTAGTCATTCCCCTCGTTCGTTTTAAATGCGACTGCATCGGTATTTTATTCAATATATCATATACCTACACACCTTTCATTCTTGAAATTTCTATTTTTTAAATCTGCAAAAAATGTAAAATTTGCATTTCTGAATTCAAGGAATCACTAAGGAATTTTTTTTTGGAATCCATGATGAAAAGAAGCAATTAAAAGTTATTGACGTAAAAAAAATGTGAAAAAACATCAACAACAAACACAAAGAACAATTGATGAAACATCAAAGCAATGGTTTTTCCGAATTCCTACAATCAAAGTCAAATATTATAAACATTGAAAAATAAATATTTTTATTTAAGGAAATCTTTTTCCTAATCCTAGCAAAAATTACCTTTGATTTAAAATTTCCGAGAAAATAAACACTAATATTTAATTCTTCTTAAACTATAAACAGATAAAATTTGAAAATATCTTTAATAAACTTAATATGATCAAGAATACGTGTTACACTAACAACATTTTAGTAGATATTATGATTACACATCTCTTTATATAGATAAATATATTATATAGATATACATAAATTTATGGAAAAGAATAATTCTTTTTATTGTAGTCTAATTAACTAACTTCTTTAATCAGCGCTATTCTACCTTTCTATTTTTAGGTCATAACCTTTGGTTTATATTATTTAATGTCTTTTAAAAGATAAACTTCTTATTCGCTGATCTATATGGTCTGAAATGGTTTTCAATTACGTGAAAAACTTGAAAAAGTATGATTTTTTGTGTATTTATTTACCAATTAGCATTCACGACGGAATTAAACAGGGATTGTGTCGACATATAAATTTTAAGACTCAATATTGGGAAGAAACTCTGAGTTTCGAGAATGAATTTGTTAAATTTTGCTTCCCGAAAGTTAAACATATGCTATCAAAAGATACTCCCTTGTACTGGGAATATGATATGATATCATATCCCACAATGAGGGGACTTGATATGATATCCTACAGTGATGAGAATAAAACGAAAGAAACTAAATAATTTCACATGTAAAGTAATTATCGATTAAGAATAGGCTCCGTTACACAGTAACACCTTCCCCCGAAGCTTAGCATATTTCATTTCTGACTCACTATCGCAAGGGACGACCGAGGCAGTTTATTCTGTTGCTTTGTTATAATTTTCATATTGAGTAAAACGAAGTACAAAAACATTTGCATCTGTTTTAAATGTAGTTGTCTACTCATCTACTAGTTTCCATATATAGCAAATACGTTTACTACTATCCTATAAGATAATTCTCTGGAAATGCAGAAGACATGTAAGCTTTTGAATAGGACTACATCTTCTTGTATTCCTTAGCCTTAAAGCTGAGATCCTTCCTCCTGAATCGCAAGCAGTCTTGAATCATAATGCAAATTCTACTATGCATGAAGATTTTGGTTCCACTTTCCGGAATGTTTCCTTCACTGTACTGCGTCTTGAAAAATTTCCCTACTGAATCAGCAAAACCCTTTTTACAACTCTTGGTCCGCCGAACTAAAATCTAACACCTTCATGCATTGACTAACTAGCAGTACCTTCTTATATGATTTCACGGTGGTCATTTTCATCTAGTTAACGATAGGTAAGTAATAAAAAAACGGCGGTGTGATTCTCCTGATTCACACGAATCCGGCTTCGTGCGAGTACCTATTAAGTGGAAATTTAACTTGTAAATAAATTAAGCATATGAAGTTATTAATTATGGTTAAAATAAGTTTTTAGTTAACCATATTACTTAATCTTGGCATTCATTTTTTTAAATATTGCAGGATCACGAAAGAGCCATATGACATATATAATATGATTTCTATCATTTAGAGCGAAAGTTATAAGAATACCCTCTTGGGATCGGAAGGAAATGATGCCATCCATAAATGGGATAAAATAGATATACCACAGTAGTCATTAACGGAAGGGGGTATCATTTCTATAATGCCTATAAATATGGTGCTGATGGCTTCAATAATGAATGGAGACTGGTAAACGATGTTAAATTTGCAAATATATTTATGGGGTGCCCAAAGACGGTGCGGTCAAAATGGGAAATTCAGCGTGGGCTTGGGTCTGGTTTAATTCCCCTTTCACTTAATTGCTCTACCATTGGCCACAATTGCCTCCGTAAGGGGACTCCATGCGCCAAAATGACAGTCTCGCAATATTGGAAAAATGATCCAAAGCTAGATGTCGTTCCGGCCTGACCATTACAACACACTTAACAGAAATAACACTTGATGTCATTGTACTTAATTAATCTTGAGTAAACATTGTCACGTAATTTATTAGAAGGAAAATCGATGTAGTTCTCATGAATTCATGCGGTGCCTTCGACAGGCCGCGATACCCTATCCAGTTCAAAATGATTTAATTCGACGACTTAATTTTTGCACTAATCAATTTACCTTACCGCAAAAAAGATTAACTCTCACCGGAAGCGTTAAGGTGTCTCCACAGAGGGAAATGAATAAATAGAATTTTTACGTTGATGACAAGAAGACCTCCCCTAAAATAGGGACTATTCGTGATGGTTTGATGACTTCCGTGTCTTATCTGCGTTCCACTTCATTCTCCCCCTTTTGTCCGGGGCTAATTTTAGTCGAGCTCGTGCACACATACACACACTCACTCATGAAACGAACGCACGTCTGCAAAGAGTAAGGTGACCTTTTGTGTAAGGATGTAAAGGTCACATTCATTGACCTTTACATTAATTTTTTGAAGTTCAAATTTTGGCTGGGGCCGTGCGTAAAAGATACGTTAAATTTAGTGCGTCCTGAGTTTTTATGTCTCAGAGAATAATTGTTTACCAGCAGAAATACTCCTGGTTTGGAGAAGTAATTTCCAAGCGGTAAAAAAAACGTTAAAAGAATGAAAAAAATAAGAAGGTCTGGGGTTTATACCACGCGTGGACTTAAATATAAGGAATAAAAAATCTTTGAGAGATAAAATTGACATTATAACGAATTATCGTGTTTCGGTTGTCGCGATTATGAATTATATTCCCATTTAGATATAATGGAAGTCTCATTATGGCCACGTTATCATTCCTGCCTAACTAGTTTCTTAAAATGTCTCCTGCACGACGGTTATAATAAATTTTCTTCCTTCCTAAGTGTAGAAGGGGTTCTCCGTGTACTGAGAGTCTCCGGGATTCTCAAGGCAATCAGAGGGCTTTCTGGTTAAAATTTAATGCGGATGAGGCTTAATGTCCCATGAGGACGCATCAAAGAAGACAGAAGAATATTAATGGAGATTTCCTCTCTCAAATGGGCTATAAAATTAATAATTCAGCAGAAATGAATGTACTGCAACATGGGGAGGTATCATCAGTGCCACGTAGTAGACGGAAAGCTAAACAAGCAAGGATGACTAAAAAGGTTTCACAATTCTGATAATAAAACGAAGAAAAGTGTGAATTTATCTAGTAATAAAGATGAAATCTAGAATTTTGCGAGATTATTAATGTCAAGATGTTTAGAATAGTCGCAATATTCTGTCATAGAAGACATACTGACAGCAGTTGAATGATTTTAGTTGTTCTGCAGTTCCATTTCGTTTAATTTAATAGCACATTTATTCGCCACGAATGGAACGAGGGTAATGTATTAGGGACATTCAGGGTCCCTTGCCTTTGTGACTCTTATTCTGAGAAATCAACGTGTTGCCCACTGAAACTCATTAATGACTTTGATTCCCGTAATGACACAATATTTCCATCAGGCTGGGCAAGCAGTCCCTTAGGCACGAAAAGAAAATAGCATTACGGTCAGAAACTTCCTGTGGTAATATAATTCAATGAACTACTGGTAGTTGTGTAATTTTAACGGAGCCAGTGAAATAAATATTAAAAAGACATCTTTGCTCTACTATAAACAGAGTCCCAGAGAGAAGATCAGAACACGATACTCGTTTCAGTTATCTTCCATGGGAACATTCTCCTTCAAAATATAACAAAAATATTTCCTTGAGCTTATTTAAAAACTTGTCCCAGGAAACAACAGAAAAACATAAAAAATCAAAACACCAATTAATAATAACGACCGTTTGGATTCATTGCGATAACTTCATGTTTGGGTTGAATTTCCTCACATCTCATCAAATGGAACTTGAAATTGCTGTCAGAGAGAATATGACACTTGGAATCAAACGATAAATCGCTTCAATCTTGGGCCTGCATGATTCGACTATGCATTTCAAAAAAGAGGGATTTTGGAGCTATAACTTTTGATGTAGAGTTCGCACTTCATCATTAAGGAAATGGATAGCAATTTGTGCTCACATATTTTAGTAATAAATTGGGAAAACGTTTCACTACGCAATTTTACATATTTAAAGTCTCAACATCATGTTTTCTTCCATTTTAAGGTATTTATTATTGAGATATTTTTTGGTTATCGTCAAACAGATGACCATATCATTAATCGCTTGAACGGCACTCGATAAATTATAAATCATTTGTGCTTCTTGAGCGATTTCCAAGAGACCTATTTCCTTGCAATACTAACTCGGCGACATCAAATTAACTGAATATGACTCCATTAGTAAGACCAGAATAATTATGTTTATTTATTACAAACAAACACAAAAAATGTCGTTGCCTTGCGTGACGTTTCTCTATTAACCAAAATTCAAAATTGTTTGAAATCATTCCTACGAAAGAAAACCAATTTCATAACAAGTACTTCAAACTCCGACTTTTCATAAAATTAATGTAATGCAACCTAAATTAATATTAAAGAGTGATGTTTCTTCACACCACAATTAAACCTACCCTCCCAAAATTCATCACTCCAAAAATTTTGATTGGTTAATCACTTTCAGAAATCTATACTGTAATCATAAAATAAATTCTACTTGGTCACCTGTAAGACATAGAGATAGTATATCATATTTAAACTTAAATAGGAGTTTAAGTATGGTCCTTTAAAAGAGTGATAAAAGACGCCTTCTAAATACCTGGTATAGGTTGCCTTTACGAGAGGCTTTATGCTATTGAAATAACTCCCTTAATTATCGGGAGACGTTGGTATAATACCCTTAGCCATCGGGCTGTTCGCTTCATTCCCGAAGATTTACACCGCATGATAAACCCTTTCACATCATTTCTCTTTCAAAGGATTCCTTTCTCATCCTTTGTAATCATAGCGATTATCTTCTCTTTTGCTTTCCCAACAAAACGGTATTTGATCAACTCGTTGGGACTTCAATGATATGTGTGAGAGGGAGATGAGATGAAAAAAAGCGAGAAGATTCAGAAAAGAAGAAAAAGTCACTAAATGCCATTTTTATACCACAATCTTTCCCTCAATTAAAAATTAATCTCTTTCACTTTATTTTCAGTTGTAATTTATCATGTCTTACAACATGATGTGACCATCAGAGTATATTCTAAAGGCAATAGGTGAAATATGTCGCCACATATGTATCTCCAAAACTACTATTTTTCGAATTAAAGTAGTAAAGTTTTGCTAGCTAATTTTTATATTAATTGCCACTTTTTGTTATAAGACAGACGCTAATGTTTCCATTGGAGTATATCAGATAGGAGATACATCAAGAAACACAAACTTTGGTAAACTTTTCTGTTTTTGGTTTACATATTTCATTAGATAATCGATCCATAATGAACAATGATAAAAAATCTTTAGCCTTTACCGGACTACGATTAAAAACCAAGAACATTCGGAATATGTATTAATAATATTCTCGAGAGCTGCGTTTTCAGCTCTCAAAATTTTAATCGACTCGACCCCAAGATCTAACCTCCCATGCCGGGGTGACTCGTTGTCGGGGTGATTGCCCGGTCGGAAGTCGCCGTCGGCGTTCCTCGTAGGTGACGTCGTACTCCAACCGAAGAGAGTCGAGGGACCGCGAGCACACTCAATTTGCGGAGAGAATTACTTGGCTTGAAATTTGAAGTTGGTTAACTCCAGCCTCATATGTCATCCATAAGAAGAATAATTTCTATTATCTCAAGCTATCGTGATACTTGATAACTTCTTCTTACCGTAACTACTAACGCTAACAATCTCCATTACCTGCTTCTCATAAGCCATCCTTGGCCTACCTCTGGGGTTCTTCCCTCGCAGAATCACTTCAATACAGTTTTTTAAATAAACTGTGGGGCCTCAATATGTGTCCTGTTAGATTTCCTCAACATAGTATGTGTGTAGTGATTAAGCTATTCTTTTTTCAGAACGTTAAAAAAACCTTTCAATTTCAATCCATGTCCCGATTATCATCTTTCTTATTTATCTGCAGTAAGTAGTCGTTCTTCTGGAAGAATCCCTCCTTTGATTTGGCTATCCTACCTAATATCTCCTCCTTCCTTTTCCTATCGTCCGTAGTCTTTCTACCAAAGTAACAAAATTAGATCACCTACCTAATTGTGTCCTTCCCTTATTTTGTTTGGCGATTGCTTTCCTTAATCCATCTACAGGTTTTAATTTTATTTTTCTTAACCTTTAGGTTGCAATATTTTTTTCCCCTTTCCATGCTGTCTTATACCCACGATAGATCGTCTTCCTTGTCTGACAGCCAGCCAGGTCTGATATATCTTATGATTACTCCTGTTTTCTTAATTTTTAACACAGAAGATAAGTGACAATAAACTATTTTCATTCCTTATTCTTGCTTCTAATATACTTTTGCGGTACCTTATATTTCCTATCTCTCTACCTATCTTTTTAGAATTCATAACATGATGTTTCATTCCATGTCGTGAAGCGCCTACTCCAATTTCACAATTGCAGTTAATATTCGCTGGTCTTTCTAGAATCTGTCCACAGAGTAAGGATATCTTTTTCTTTTTCCTCTGCTTCTTTGAAAACCAAAGTAATTTACATTAATAACTCTTCAGCTTTCCTCCATATTCCGGTATATTATTCCTATCAGAATCCTTGATACTGTGTTCGTCAAGCTAATTGTGCAGAAGTTTTAGCAACTTTCTGCGCTTTTACTTTTTGGTATACGGAAATTCCGGTTCTTGAAGTCTGTTAGTATTTCTTTTCTTGTAAACATATAACATATCAGGTTAAAGACCTAATAAAATGTCCGTTTACCTCGTCTTTCTCTCCAAACGTTTTGAAATGCATTTCTTTTCCGTCAATACTTTTCTTAATATATATTTACCTTCTATTCGCCTTATTTTTACCGTCCATGAGAGGTTTACCTCTGCCATTTCGGTGAACATGTACGTCTGCTCTAAATCCATATAAGTCTCTCTTCACCAAACTATAAGGAAAACATATAGCTCTATAGGAAACAACACCTCATGTGCAATTTGAATACCAAAGCCAGACAGCTTGCATGTCCTTTCAGTATGGTTTTGTGGAGCACTCACTCAACTAAAGCACATTTCCCAAAATATATTTTTTTCTTTCTCATCGACCACTATTTCATACCTTAAATGTGTAATAACTAAAAAAAATACAGTAAACTATATCCAAGCATTCTAAATCACGGATAGTTGTAGATTTATTTTATAAAAAACATTTATGGGAGGGTTATCATGCAAGAATTGCGCTAGAAATAACCGCACCTTGTGTGTAACTACAAACATAAGTTGGTGTGGGTAACCAGATTGTATTTTGAGTGAAACTGACGCCATTTATAAACGTTAGATTTTGAAGCATTAGTCAAACATTCTCTTCAATGGACCGCCTCGCGTTAAAAGTTGGCCTAAAAAAATTAAGCTCAATAATTTATCCACAAACAATGTGTCTCGTCTCGTCACAACAATTTGTTCTACTAAATGGCTGTCAATATTAAAGCAGATTAACAGAGCATCATCAGAGAGTGAATCGCTTTGAGAGTTGTGAAATATGTCGAGAGGAGTTTCCATGGGCAACAACTGCAGTAATTTGTGGCCCAGCGGATGGGTTTCCGACGGGAGGTGTTCGCGCGTAAATTTAGCGGAGCACATTAGCCGTGCGACGGGGCGTTTGATCGGTTCCCATAAACGCCCAGTAAATTTGAGGAGAAAACTGAGGATGGTAGCAAAAAAAAAGAAGTTCAATAAAATAATTGTCTGGACAAAATGACAATCTCTCCTCTCCAACGATATAGCCTCATTTCCAGTTCTCGTTTGAAGTATTCATTTATAGCAGATTGTACTGAAGGAAGAGCTAAAGGAAAACCTTTAGAATCACGAACAGCTAAAAATGTTCACAGCATACAAAATCTTGGGAAACTTGAAAAAGGTTTCACACGATCGGCAGAATATAAGAGTACTCAACGGGAAATGAAAGAAGCATTTCAACTGAATGATTAATTTACTGGTGGTACATCCCGATTTAAAAAGTAATAGAACCTTTTTCGTTCATTTACGAATGTATTAATTATAATTTCATGAACTACACAAAAGAAACTAAATAATTGGTTTCCGAACATCCTCTTCATGCATGTAACATATTGGGAGAATGCCGTATTGGGAAGTTGCGGACTAATTAATACAGGATTATTAAATATACCACAACTCGAAAACGTGATCACGTCAATTTCTATTAGAATAAACTAAAAAAACTAAAATTCATAAGATGAAAGGAAAAAGTTATTGAAGAAATTAAATTGGAGAAAGCCGGACAAATTGGACTGTAATTGGACTTTCCTAAGCATTGAATGAAATTATTAAATAAAATTCAATATACGCATGGTATCCAACAGTACATCCATTTTTTGAAAATAATGATTAGTTTACTGAGATGAAAAGGATTTTCATTATTTTAATATCAGTATTCAACCGGTGCGTAAATATTCCGTTTCCAAATGCCGAAAATAATTTGAAATTCCTCTGAAGTGGGAATGAAACACAATATTGAAAATGTTAAATTACGAGAGAGAATAAAATTGCGTTTATTCTGCAAAGATCCATTTTAGTATTGATTTTCCACAAACATTGGTCTCTCTTGTCAACAACTATATAACCGCATATTGAAAATACATGTAGTATTTATTAATACATGTAGTAATACATGTATAAATACATGTAGTATTTAAACAAATGCTCAAAATGGAATTGTCTCACTGTCACAATATAAGAGAAAACAAGGACTTGTACACGTTATCGTCTATTGTACGTGAAACAGTGCATAACAAACCAAAGAGTAATGTTCTTCTCCAAAGGTTTTATTCACGGTAATTCGCATTTCACCTTTTAGAAAATTCCTTTAAGTGATGCATAAATGAATAAAATTCATATCTGAGACAAGGTTCTTTCAGGAAAGATACACTGTGCATCAAGCTTCACTATTGCTTCATCGGATAAGCATGTGTACTAGAATGTTAAATCAACTTAAAGCATTTCCATGCACCATGTAAACGCATAATTTTGAAGAATGGTGCGTTAAAAAGAATGGTGTGAATGAATTCAGTTACTTAATTGTTAGTGTTCCTAGTTTACATATATATGATTCGTTGATAGCACCGCTCACTGCGTATAATGTTGAAAACAACAGAAGGTAGGTAGTCATAATATAAATTGCTCATCGAGAGAAGCTTATCTTCGTTAATCATGTAACAAGCATTGTTCGTGGAGAGTCATCGCTTTCGTCTTGGCGGTGGCCATGAGAAGACGGGATCTGTGAACCCGCCCCCACTCGCCGCCACGGACGCCGACGGAAGTGGCGACGATCGCCAAGCGCCATTCCTCAAGCAGAGGCCCGTCATTCATTCATTCTCGTTTACCTGCTGCTCAGCTTTATCCTGCCTCTGCTCATCCAGCTGCGCGGCGTCCTCCAGCGACGTCCCCGACGTCTTCCTGCGGGACGCGGGGGACGAGGCCCCGCTGCTCCGCGACACACCCCCG
>WURS02126526.1:0-22569 GCA_011762765.2 Rhinocypha anisoptera | reverse complement strand
ACTCCGTGCTTTTCCATCTTCCCCTTCCCCGCTGCCGTCTTTCCTTAACTCAAGAGATCCCTTTACGTACCGTATACCAAGCACTCTCAACTCACTAATTTCCTTCTTTAACCACCTCCGCATCTCTTCACCAGTGTCATCCTCTTATCTATACGGTTAGAATTTTGTCTGGAATCTTGCCCGAGTGATTGTGTGTGTATTTTTAGTGTTAGGATCAATTTATTTATTCTTAAACCTGTTTTGTTTTTATTTTTTAGTTTAATTTTCAATGTCTTTTTCTCTGTTTTTTTATATTATACCTGTTTGTTAATAAATTCAATGTAAGGCCAGTTTTGGCTGTTTTTGAATTAATTACAATAAATAAATAAAAATGTCATGCATTTCTCAAGGTAGGAGACGAGAGAAAGAAGAGAGAGAAGACAGACGGGGAGAAGACAGAAAAACGAAGATGAGAGTGGAAGATAATGACTCTTTTGGATGTTGAGATGGAAACCCCGATGACTAGGTAAATATTGCATTGAAAAAACATGTTAAGGCTCTTCATAAATATTTCAGAAGCCGGAAGAAACATAAATGCGTTTTAAGGGGGCGTCCAAAAATACGTCGCGAATCGGTAGACTACCCTATATGTATGATACTAGGTCTACAATTTACGTTTCAAATCAAAGGCTTGAATCTTCTGACGGAAATTTGTCATCCTAAAGTGACGAGTGAAAAACATCAAGGCATCGCATCTCCTTAAGGCGGAATAAGTGAAAGGTTAAACTGAGACTAGTTTCCGTTCGCATAGATGCTACAATGTGATAACAAACGAAAGACGTTAATTTGTAATAAATAAAAAAAATATGAAAATCATTTACTTTGCATTAATAAAGAGCATCCTTAGATATGGTATTACTGTTTGGGGTGCTAGTGGTAAAACCAACAAAGACATGATAAGAAAGAAACAAAGCGAATTCTCGAAGAAAATGATTGAAGCAAAAATTGGGAATGCAATCAAATCCAATGAAGAGGAAATATTTAAATATTTGGGTGTCCTACCAGTGGACAAATTATATAAATATGTGGTTATCACTAACAATTATTTTAGCAACATGTAAAAAAACCCAGGATATAACAAAAATTAATTTATTACTAAAGGGATTGCATAAAATTTAATGTTAAAAAATATTGTACATTACATGGGAAGAGAAATTTGGAAGTGATAGTACCAATAATATTCAATGAGTTGTCTTTAAAATTTGAAAATGCTAGTGCACACAAAGTGCTAGAAAACACACAAAGTGAGGTGAAAAGGGAAATAAAAAGATGGTTGTTGGAAAGGTAATGATGTATAGATGTGGAAATTTAAAAGTTGTGAAGCTGATGTATTAACACAGATGTATCAGTGCATTCTATGGTAAGGGCTATTTGTGATGTTGGAACATTGATTGGCTATAGACGGCACCAGTTGACAAGCCGTATAACGCGGCTTAGCTGGACCACTAATTATAGTATGTTTCCGATGGGTCTAATGTGCAAGGGAGGTGAGATGAAAAATGTACACTGTCATGATTTTTATGACACTGGAATGATTTTTATTACAATCAGTTGGAAGAGTAATTAAATAAATTAAAATTGTATGACATTATTTTGTGAAAAAACTCATTTTAAATTATTTTTGTGTTATTTGCATTCTTATTTGTAATTGCGTATCACGTACATTATTATACCGACAGGATAAACATTCAGTAAAATTCTATGAAGTTCTTAAAATCACTTACTTAAATATAAATAAACATTTATTTACGTGGAAATAACCTATACCTCACACCCCATATTCCACTATTGTAGAAAACAGGTGATTACACCATTATTCCTTTCAATGAAGGTAAATTAAACGGCCACACGAATTTATAAAATTAAATTTCTTCTAACTATTTGCTGCCCTTATTTTTTCGTTTGGGAGATGTTCCACTCCATTTGTTTATTCCGAAAGTTTGTGAAGATAAATATTTCCACATTCCAAGATATAGATTCCCTATATACATAATCAGCGTAGTGAAAGCGAAAACCTTGCGATTAATCTGATTAATTGCACGCCGAGAAATGTGAGGAAAAAATAGAAAAGAAAAATATTACAATTACTTAGTGAAACCTGAGCTCTATTTGACGGTGCTGTCGCATTTGAAGACTCGTTAATTACGAACTAACGTTTCGGCTGGTCAAAATTACGACAGATGTCACGGATGTATTAACTGGTCCGAAAATCTGATCGATGCGTTCGATACATTGAAACGTAGCTCAATATCATCCATATCCCTACGCACCATTGACACGAAATGAGACCGCGGAGGTTGCTCCAGTGTTGATTATGCATTATTTTGTTAATATTCACCGTATCTTTATTAATTAAAAGTGCGACGACCTCACCCTCAACGACAACCTCCACCTCCACCTCTACCTCATTCACTTCATCAATCGTATCCACTACCTCAACCTCAACCTCAACTACAACCACATCAACCTCAACGGTAACCATATCCACGACTTTCCTCACAACCACGACATCAACCATAATCTCAACCACAGTCACAGTCTCGCCTACATTCATAACTACAATTACAACCATATGCTGAACCCTAATGCTGAACGTTACCTACATAGTGTTCATCAACTTGAACTTGATCGAAACCTACGTCTTGGATGACAAAAAAAGTATTCAAACGTACAGCAATTGATCATTCCACCTTCTGTGTCAATATCCCATTTAATAATTTAGTGAATAAATAACGAATTGCTTCATGAAATGATTGAAAGTCGATGTCACATTATATCGTTATATGGTAGAAATATTTATCTCGTGGAAAGGAAGAAATTTTAAAACTCTACGCTCCAGAATATTCTGATTTTATTTCCTTGATTGATCTTATTAAGGACATGGAATCTAAGCTATATCCTTCACGTCCCCCGGAAATAAGTCTGTTTTTTTTTAAACAGGTTTAGATTAAATCACGACCTGCCGATAATTCCCATTTGAGTTCATCTTACATTCCTGTGATGGCCACAATTTTTCTTTTCGGTTTTTCAATAATCTCGCCGTTTAGCCGTAAAACTTCTTGATAATCTGTCTCGTCGGATCCTGTATACTACGAGGATATTGAAAATGAAACCCATTTGATTTATCTAATTTTTATATTTTCATAATTTTTTTGCCTATGGGAGGCGTGCTACCCTCCCACTTCCCTCCCTGGTGTATATGATTCCCTTAAAGTATCATTGTCGCTAAAACCAAACAAATTGATCGGGCATGGTCTGGTGCTTCTCCCGCTCACCACTCCCCCCCTCCCACCTTCCAAAGGACTATATATACTGTGGATTTTATCTGTCAATCACCTGATGATGTTGCTTTGCGACGAAACCTGGGTCGTGTAGAAAATATATTTTTATGTGGAATTTCAAAGTTCGTGTCTCATTTAATCGTGAAGCAGTTCCACTATGTCACGCCGGAAACTATTTCCTATAAGCACCACACCTTAATCGATCTACAGCAGAGTGTTCTCAGTTCGATAATATAACACAAGGCCTTAACACACACCACACAACACAGCATCGGGCTAACGTTGAAGGAAAAACGAAGCTGGTCCTTGGATCTGCGTTATGAAAAGACTGTGTGACTGAGTTGAAGGAATAAATAAGCAAAATATAGCAAAATATATTTTCAAAAGTAATTTGTGAAGACTTGGCGATGACAGAAAGATCCTATTAAACTGCTTTGACATTGGCGAAGAAAAAAAGGAACCTTGGTGCATGTAAACGGGCTGTGAACTATCCTTAAAAAAGTCTGTAATGGTATACAAATCAAACTGATGTATGATATGTAAAAGGTTGGCCACCACTAACTTACCATGAGCTGCGTTACATCATTATCCATTTTTGTTTTAACTTTATTCTGCGACACAACATTTTTATTGCTTTCAATTATATTTTCTCAGTGTCTACTTTGGTCAAAATTTCAATTCCACCAACATTGAACTTCATACTTTATTCTTGTAAACGTCTTCCTTGAATCAAGGTAAATTTTAATCAAAATACCAGTTTATTCAGAGAGAAGTCCATATTGGATTGTAATATCCTACTGATCCCGTGGCCAATAATAATTCTGCATATGCAGAAATACACTTTCACCTACCTAATTTTTGCCGATCCTATTATTATGGCTTCTAATTTCCTAGTTGAGCTTGTATGTCTTACATTCACTCTTGATTTTTTCCGAAAATTGTTATTAAAATTTTTACAAAGTTAACTCTGACAAGTTATTTTCAGGCGAAGACACATCGATACAACTTGGCAATTCAACCATATTGGGAAAAGATGTTTCTCTACTAAGAGATAAATCAAACGAGTTTCGAAAGTGCTTTGACGATGTAAACGTCAAATTTGAAAACACAGTTTGTTCAAATTTTGGACGTGAGTCACGTGTACCGGAATAATGTAAGTCAATTTCATTCAAAATAGGTTTATACAGGGTAGAGCGAAAGCACCTATGTTATTTCTAATTTTTATAAATGACCTTCGGGAAGTTGTGAACTGTGAAATTCGTTTCTCATATGATCATTGCGTAAAATAGACTATGATTAAATAAGTTTAGAATGTTATATCATTGAAAAATGGCCGGGACAGAGTATGAATGGTCTAAAGTTAATGAAATTGAAGAAAATGGCGCTAAAAGTAAACTTATTAGTTTTAATAGAAATGGTCACATTTATGCTAAAAATTAGGGCGGGTTGAAGTACCATTGACTAAAAGATGCAAATACAATTGTTTATAGTTTTTGAGAGATATTAAATGGAGAGAGACTTTAATATCAATAGTAAACAAGGACCACCGTACGTATGATGACAATGAATGGTACTCTACCGAATAAGGTATTTTTTTGATGAGCATTTGCTTAGGTTGGCCGCATTACATCTAACTATAATCCTTCTTCAAGTGTGAATACTTCCTATCCCCTATCATTCTGTCCAAAATCCCTATTCTCTTCATACCCCTATTCCGCTTTCACAACATTCTGTCCTCTGTTACAACCTTTAGCAACCCATTGCATCTGAGTACCCCTTCCATCCACCTTTCCTGTCTTTTTTGGATCTATCGTAGCAAACGCCTCTCCTCCCCTACCATTCTCAAAACTTCTTCGTTCGTTTTCTTCTCTGTCCACTTCACCTTCTACATCCGTCGCCAAACACACATCTTAAAGCCTACAATATATGCTCATCATCCTTCCTCATGGACCAGGTATCGGTTCCGTATATTGCTACACTCCATATAAGAGTTTTTACTAATATTTTCTTTAATCATTATTTAGGGTCCCACTCATTAACTCTTTCCTTTTCCCAAAGGCCTCTTATGCTAATGCAATTCTTCGTCTAATATCCATGACACTAAGGACATTTTCCTCTATAATGCTTCTCAAATAAGTAAACCTTTCTACTTGTTCTAATTTATTCCCTTCTAGCTTTATATTCAGCCTAGCCTTCATACATCCCCAAAATCTATTAATTTCGTTTTCTTAATGTTAATTTTCATCCCAAACCTCTGACACTGGTCCTGTAAAGCATCCAACATGGTCTGCAGTCTCTTGGCTGAAACATTAACTACGCCTTGGTCCTCGGCGAATCTGATTGACTTAACGAATTCCTCACCAACCTTTACTACTGTCTCAACTGTTTCAAATGCCTTTTGTATCATCTCCTCCTAGTACAGATTAAAAATAACAGGGGACAACGGACACCCCTGTCTTACTCCCATACCTAACTTCGCCCATCCAGACTCCCCGTCTGCCACCCTTACTTGCGCGGCCTGGGCCATATAAAGGTTTCGGATAAGACGCCTAACCTTCCAATCCATTTCTATTTTATGCAACACTTCCATTAGTTTAGGCCACTCTACTTTATCGAATGATTTTTCAAAGTCTACAAAACAGGCAAAAACATCCTGATTATATTCTATATTTCGTTCTATCAGTGTCCTCATTACAGCTATCGCATCACGAATCCCTCTGCCTCTTCTAAAACCAAACTGATCTTCACCTAGGAATTCTTCTGCCCTGCTCTCAAGTCTTTTACTGATTTCTGAATTATTTTACTCTGAACTATACTATTCTGAACATTTATTTCTATAAGAGAAAGTAACCAATTTTGACCACTTATATCAACTAAATGGTAATGAACTAATTGTGGTTGATTCCATCACATACCTAGTAAGTACTGCTATAAAGCAGTCATACAAAATATTTGTGGAAAGGCAAAAAATTAGGTATCATCAGACTCATTACTAGCAGGAGTGATTTAAATGTGAAAGAGTGTGCTATTACTCTAATGAGACCCCATTTGGAATCCACATGCAGTGTATGGAATTCATATGAAAAAAGCCTCATTCATAAAATCAAGAAGGTTCAATTCAGGGTATGATTAAATTAATATAACTACAATACGACAGAGGGACAATGATTGTTATGGAAGATAGTTGGAATTCATTATGCCGAAGAAGACTTAATTCTAGATTATATTTATTAAACAAAATAGAACCACTGACTTAAATAGAGAACATTAGGTCAACTATTTGCAGCCCAACCTATTTAGGATAATATGATCGCATTCACAAAGTAAAAGAGATAGATGAGCAATCCATTCATTTCTTTGAATGGACAAAGTAGATGTAGTCCAAAAGCCACAAATGAGAATGTGAGAACACTTACAATAAGAGGGAAACTGATAGAACAAACACTAAGGTGAAGACTGTAATAGACAGAGAGAATAGGTATTTTAGTTGGAATGATAGCTGGTAGACATGCAGTTTCAGAGTCTTTTCAGTATCTGTGTTAAGGCGGTTCTCAGTAGTTAAACCAATCTTGGACTGCAAACTTAAAATGATGATAAATGAAGGAGACTGAACACCAACCAGACTGGTTGTTTCTCTTTCATTTGATTATAATTCACTCTTTTCTGTGAACAGATACTCTAAGTACTCCTATGAGCCATTGAAAGAGATTGAGAGTATATTTAAAACAGGAGAAAGACTGATAGGCTAGGTATTAAGGCATTTAAGACAGTAAGTGAGAGAGAATAGGTATTTTAGATAGAATGATAGTGGTAGGAAGTATGTAGAGTTGATGAGGAACTTATGGTGAGGCTAGTTACTTCTAATTTGAAGTTCATCAAAAACCTACCTTAACAGATTGTTTACCCTTCATTATTGCATAACTAAAATGCATATGTTGGCAAACAAATGTTGATAAAAATAACCTTTTTTCTAATATATATTTAAAGTGAAATGATTCTAGAACCATTGTCAGGTAGAAATTTTACGTTTTAAACCCATTTGAGTAATGTATTTGCACATTATATAGCAGTTTACTTCTTTAGGTAAGACAAATGAAAAAAGACTACAGGGATATATATAATGGAGATAATAGAATTGGATTTGACAAATTGCAAAAAAATATAGAACGTGAAACAAACAGGCTATGTATATACATGAAAGCTCCTGTAAATTATATTGATGAATATTTATAAGTATTTAACTTGCTCTTCGTTGTCTCATTCATTGCACACAGGATGATGAAAGTCTTTGTCATCAAAATAATGGCCAAAATATCTACCAGCCATAATACTTGAGAGGAATTCATCATACAAAGTAAATTTTTCTATGCTAAAATATCACAATCATCAGGAAATACCGATTAAAACATTTGATGCTTGTTTAATTTTTATCAGCATCATTATATTTTATTATGTCTCTGGTCACCAGTTAAATCCAAGCAGAGTTATTTACTGGGCACCAGCTCTTCCTGGGAAATTACAGGAAATGGAACCCCATCCTGATGAGTAAATATGTATTATAAGCTCTTAAGCATGGTGCGAGGTGAGCCCTACTGACTTTATGACGTAAGTGCTTTATGTAATTGTAAATAAATAAAAACCTTGGTTAAAACACACTCTTGTACTTACATTTCTCATGTCATGGAGATAATAATATATGCACTAATTTTAACTCATAAAGCTATTATTACTCCTTTCAAGAACCACTATATATCGACAGCATATCAATGCTGAAGATGAATAAAACATTCTGTAAAGATTGGCTATTATCAATACAAACATATAATTCACACAAAATTATCTATGGTGCTCATTGAAATTTACTCAAGATCATTATTTTGTTAGTCATGAGTTAGTATGTGAAATACATGTTCCAACACTGAGAAACTATACTATTACATTATATCATCATCATATATCTAAGTGTGTCCACATGTTTAAGTTCTATGCGTCGTAAAGTGACAAAGTCAAAGTGAGAACATTTTTGTCAATAAGATGTCACAAACAAACATGAATGGATTGAAAATATTTCCATTTAGTGGCTTTGGGATGCACATTTTGAGACCGATAAATCTTACTGCAGAAGGAAAGTCAGTTAAAGGCCATGAATACCTTATTAATTCATCTTCCATTTCTTCTCGCCTTTCAAGTTCCTCTAAACGATGCCGTAAAGCTTCGTCGTCATCGCATACAGTTTTATTTTCTTGAATCCTTAATTTTGCCAATTCACCATAGTGCTTCCGAACATTTTCTCTGTGGAGTTCTATAAAAAAAGCGAACACAAAATATTCACAATGGGTATTCACAATTCATAATGGAAAATAAAATTATATTTATGTAAACCAAAGGATTTTTTATGACGTTATGAGTTGGAATTGAAACATTTTCTATTTCCTTTGTTACAGTTTAGGCCGTATCCATGACATCGACGAAGTAATAACAATGAAACCTTTAAACTCACCCCGCCACTCCTTCTCTTTCTCTTCGTCATATTTTTCGTAAATTTCGTGAGCATCCTCGTCCGGTGGTTGGAAGACTTCCCGGGTAGTTTCACGCCACGTATTTATAAGCCCACGTTCTTTTTCGCATTCGTTTAGAACCTTATCACATCCTGAAACATGTTTTGCCCAATGCAATGGATCAACATAAAAGACAAAAATATGCTTCTCCAAACTCACAGAAAAAGATGTTTCTTACGTTCTATCCGCCGTTGACAAATTTCAGCTGCATGCTTTGCTGATGTTTTAACATACCAATTGTCACCAACCAGTGCTAATATTTCGTTTGTGTGCACCATTTTACCCCTCATTAGTCCCTGAGACCCGATTGGAATCATAACATCATATGACAATTCGTTTGGTAATGTTTCCAGGTGAGTACGAACAGAAGATAGCTCAGCTTTGTGCTTTGCAAAAATGTCCAGCCTCTCTCTATTAGCATCCAAGCTCTAGTAAAATATAAGTAAAGTGACCACATGTAGCACGAAGAAACAAGGTTATAACGAGCTCTACCCCTGGGAACTGCTGAGAAACTCGTATTGAAAAGAATGTGATAAATAAACGAAAAACTTAATAGCAACAATTATAACTAGGTACAAACCCTCTCATATTGTTGATTGAACAGGTCATATCCAGGAACAGGATTTACTATACTCTTTCGAAACCTTGTGCTTTCATTTACGTTTTCCATCCGGTTTAAATGCAAGATAGCATTACACTAAAAAGAAATTTGTAATTCGCTTACAAGCGCGAAAAACAATTGAATTGCGATTTGAATATATCGACGGCATCGCCAAGTCCACTATCGACCTAGCAAGCTCGACGAGACGAGGGCGTGTGAAACTGTTTTTCAGTGTTATGGTTTTTAATGGAGTGAGTTACGCACTGACTTCTCCTGCTCAGCAATCGATTATTAATGTAATTTTTAGGTATTTTTATTAATGAATGCAAAGATTCATTCTATGGGGTTAAAGATGCCGAGTAGTCCTTTTGGCGAAGCTAGTGCAACCGCAGAAAATTCTGCTAGAAGTCTTGTTAATACTGTGGATACACATGAAGATATAAATGAAAATACCTTTGAGGATTTTTCAGAAGATTTCAATTATGAGGTTAATCTCGAATGCAATGTTAATTTCTTAATCGCAAACGACTTTTATCTAATTGGCTTTATTTTCAGTATGTGACATGCTATATGTGTAATGGTTATTACGGACCCTGCTTCGATGAGCCAGTTTGTGCGACATGTCATGCTTTTCTATTTCCTGGTGATTTCAGTCACCCAGAAGCAATGGCAATTTTCAGTGAGGTGTGTCGGCCCTTTTCATATGATTTATCCTAGAGTATCATGTAGTGTTGAAAGATTTTTAATATTCCTTTTGTTATGCATATTAGCAGAAGACTGACGACGAAGATTCTGGAAATGACGAACCGTCAGACCCTACGTACTACGGCACTGAGAGAAGGCAGTCTTCTGCTGCTAGAGGTTCATCCCCTGCAATGCCTCTCTTAGGGTCAACTCCTTATGCAGCTGTGCCTCCAATGCCTTCCAATAACAATAATAATCCTGCGCAGCCAGTGGTGAATAGTTTGGCAGAAAGATTGCAGATGTTAAGTGTACCTCGTCAAATGCCTGATGATCTCAGCCCTGGACTAGTGGAGTGCTTACCTCCTGAAGGTTATTTATTATTTTATGACTTAGGTACTCTATGTAGGTGTTATAAAATGTGCCTTTATTTCTATGAAATTCAAGGGGATAACTTGGAATGACATGTCTACGTGAAAAGTTATTTGCTGCATTTCCTCTGTAATGTAATCCGCGTTAACATGTAATTTTTGGTTTAATAGAATATCTACCATAGTCATATTAAGGAGTTGTTTCTACGTTACTCTTCTGATAAAGTTTAATCTTTCACAGTTCTTCTTGTGGTGTTTTCATACCTTGATGACCTATCCCTCTGGAGTGTTGCTCATGTGTGCCGAAGATGGTGCCGGTTAGTAGTGGATCATGTGAGTGGGGAACAGTGGAAGAGGCATACTACAACTCGTTGGCCTCTCTTTTCCCCTCTGGTTACTATTCCTCTTGAATGTTGGGCTGCTGTGCACTCAAACTTGTAAGTACCTATACACATGCCTATTAAAAGTGATCTTTCTGAATATGTAGTTTCTAGCTATATTTTAACAGCAATAAAATTGAGCTTTAAGTATTAAATGAATTGCTTCTTTACCGGCCTGTTTAAATTAGCATGTTGATTTTTCTGTGAACATGAATTAAGCTCGTTTATGTTGACAATAGTGATATCAGTTTTGAATTTCATTTGAGGTCATTCTAATGGCAAATGAGTGCATTTCATGAACGGAGATTGGAATAATTCCTTCAAAAAGAGGTAAATGGTAAACATTATTGATTAAAATGGTTTAAATCCCAGAAAAGAAATAAATGGTGATGAGTTCCAGAAAGTATTATCCTTTTATGCAGTAATACATCAAGTGTAGTGTTTCTGAAAATGGCGAATTTCAAACAAATTTAGGATATTAATTTTTCGCCAGTATTCACAAGTCAATTTATCTTAAAAGAATCGCACTCTATTCATTAGATACTACAATATCACAGCTGATTGCACCATCTGCTAATTTATAATTTATCCTCATTTCTCCTTTAATACAATCAAGTTTTACAAGACTCTTGCTTAAAAGAGATTATATGATGGTCTTTTATTACTCACATACAGCTTATTCTATCCAGCTGCACAATGTTGCTATTACATTTAAGACAACTCTTATTTTTATTGTGGAGATTTGTATTTTTTCTTGGTTTACTCTAAATAATACATAATTTTTGTTATGTGGAATACCACTTGAAACTTTTAGTAACCACTGATATTTCATTTCATATGAACCCCAGTATTTCAATGACAATTCAATATAATTTTCCAGAATAGACAGTGCTCCTTGTAAAGTCTGCCTCCAGCAAATGGCACTCAGGTCACATCCACCAGGAGAGGAGAATTCATGGCGTAGAAATCGTTTAAGGAATGAACTTAAGAGTGAGTTAATGGATTTAAAATTTTATCATCATTGGAATTTAATCTAGAATGGTTATTTTCTAATAAGTTTTTGGGGACCAAACAATCATATTCGAGTACTAACTTCTCCTGAAGAAACTGATCATCAAAATAATAAGAATAGACAGTAAATAGTGTTGAAATAAAATCAATTGAGTGTGGCTTACCAAGAAAATTTCAGTAGGTATTTGGAAAAAACACGCATGTTCTCATGGCTCAAGGTAGGCGAAAAATTGCAACATTTGAAATTTGGATTAACCCTTTTGTGCCAAATGACCAATATATCGGGTGTACAGAATCATCCCCCCTCTACGGATGACCTTTATGTAGGTCATTTTTCCTTTATTTTGTCGCACTCTTATACAGGGGCTGCATACCAGTTTAGGGCTCCTGCACAAAAGGGTTAATAGGATTCTATTTGTGGTAAAAAGAATGTGAGTTAAATAGTAAATTGAAGTATAAAGGGCTGCTAGGAATTTTTGGCTCACTGGTTAACTTATGAACCTAAATAAAAAAGCACAAGAATCAAAGGACAACTGGTATTAGAGGGTATAGAAAAAATTTAAATGGCAGGTAAGCAAAAGATGGGTGAAGTGCAAAACCACTTCAAGATGAATGACAGTATGGGATAAAAATGTAAAATTGTAATTGAAAATTCAACTAATATGAAGGGATGATAGAAATCTTTTTAAAAACTGACAGGTGAATCCCAAAAGCTTCAAGCTAAATTAGTTCAGGAGCAAAATGGATAAGATGAAGATAATACAGGAAGGATAACACCAAGGACAGAAAATGATGCATCAGTCAAAGACAGAAGTGTATTTGTAAAAAAAGCCCTTGAAATCATGAATATTGGGAGGATTATTCAAGAAATTTACACAATGGGCTGCTAACTTGATAATCTTGTCCATGGAAAGGCATTTTCCTCTGATAGTCAGTATTTTGCACAGAGTTATGTATGCATCTAACCAGTGATTTTACAGTTGTATTGATTACCTGTATGCATATTTGGAATGTAACCCAAATTACTTTCACTGAAAAATTTAATTCTGAAGATAATACATTTTAATTATTATAGACACAGAAATTACTACCAGTCTCATTAACATTAATATGTACTGATAAAATAATACTTAAGATGAAACCAGATTATTTTTAAGGTGCATACATCTAAATTATGTGTTTTTTCAACAATTTAGGTCTTCGAACTGATCCTCCAGAGGGTATCAGAGCAACACCTCTGGATAGAGAATGCTGCCATTGGCAGGCAACCATCACTGGACCCACTGGTAGTCCATATGAGGGAGGCATTTTCTATCTTTATCTCCAAGTACCCTATAGGTAAGTATAGATGGGGAAATTCTTGTTGAAGAATTTAACAAGTGGGAATGGCCAGATTGCTATGTCGATTCAAAGGGCTTTGCCAGGATAAAGATTTTTCTTCCAACTTCTTTGTCATCTATTAGAGTTATGGGGTTAAAATTCATACATCTGTGGCTTTAAGAAATATGACATATCATCATTTTGTTGATTTGTTATACCATATACTCCTCATATGATGAATTGGCCTCCCACATGCTATTTTGCATGATTACAGAATCTCAACCCTTACACACATTAATTTAAAGACTGACCTTAACTCTTTGGCATTCTCTGCCAACCATTGGTTAAGGCCTCCTGTAGATAACTCCCTCTCTCACTCATCATCACAGCTTATAATCCTACTGTAGGAGGTTACAACATCTTAGTTCACATCTGTACCTATTCTAACCAATTTACAATAATAATAAAGAGTAAGTCACATTAATACCAGTCTCATTGACTGAGTTTAACTCATGCTATTTTGTAATGAGGCATTTGTTAAAAATATAAATGAATGAAAAAGTGCTATTTTTGTAGATTATAAATCATAGAAAAATTATGTTACTCCTCTTTATTAACTTTTTCTAAATGATACAAATTGTAGGACTAAGCAGTAAACATTTCCATTTTGGACTTTTTATTTATAAGTTTACTTAATCTTCCTTACAGTATTTGTACAATGTTTCTTATACAACTATTGGTTTATCCTAATCTGAATTATAAAGACAAAATAGTTGTTAGGGCATGGAGAGTTAAATATTGTTACATAGTATGTTCAGCGTATTAAAAATACAGTTATTTTGTTTAAAGATATTCCCTTTAATATGTATGATGTTTTTAAGCTTCAACATTAATGTATAAATTGAAACAAAATATAAGTAGTATCTTTTATATATATTTAGTATTTTCACAGAACAAAATAATATACAACTGGTTTTGATGATAATCGTCATCATCTAGTCACCAGATGATGATAATTATCAATGAAACTGGTTGTGTATTACATATTTTGTTCTTTGAAAATACATAAATATACTACTTATATATTTTTCATTATGGAATTCCACCACATGAATGTGGATCTCAGTGAATTTTAATGTATAAATTGTCTGAAGTCTCATCATTCTGGTACTAATAGTGCAATAGGATATTGTAGTATAATATATGCCATACACAGCTTTTAGACTGGTTATTTTTTAGTAATTAATATTTTCATTGACCTTCAGCTATCCAATGTTCCCTCCAGTGGTGCGCTTTGTTACCAGAATATTTCATCCTAATGTTTCACGCCATGGAGATGTCGGAATTGATTCCATTCACCATAATTGGTCTTTGGCATTGACCCTTTCCAAAGTGCTGATTTCAGTGCAGAGTCTGCTAACAGATCCATATACAGAGGTTGGTTTAATTAATTGTATATGCATTGTTTTTGTATTTATTAACTAAGAGTATTACTTAAAAAATAAGTATTGAGTTACCTGTTTTTTTGATATTATATTTGAAAATGTACTCATATTTGAGAATGTTGAAGGTTGCCAGGTTATGAAAAGTACCTGGTGACCCTTATTAGCCTTAAAGAATCAAAATTCTTCAATCTTGCTTCACACTCTAAGAACCTGTAATTTTGCTAAATTTTTTGTTTTGAAAACCTTTTGGCAAGTGGGATGTTTCACATTCATCATTATATTGTGTGTATTTACCTAAAACTCTTCATTCTGATGATTATTTGTTCTACTAATAGGTCTGCATGGAACCTCGTGTTGGTGAGCTTTACAATGAAGATAGAAGGAGGTTCGAAGATGTTGCAAGAGCATGGACTTGGCGATATGCTATGCACGATGTCTTGCTACCTGTTAGTAAGGGGCTTCCATCATCAGACAAAGAAGATAAGAATTAATTTTTGGTTTGTACATTTCACATCATGCTTCTAAATGCGATCAAATTTCATTATTTTGAAATTCAAAGGTTATTATTCTAATTCCAGAATCAAAGTTACAAATTTCAGAAAAAATAGCTTTAAAGTAAGAGGTAAAAGTATCTTGTTTTGGATAGTGTTTTCATTGTACATATTATGTTTCTTTATATAAATGCTGTACAAAGAGTGCAAAATAGTGCACAACTAGAAGGTTCTACTTCTTAAGAGAGGCAGGACAAAGAGAAAAGTGGATTGATAGAATAAAACAAGACATCCAATTGAGAGGGAGCTCTTGGGAATAAGTAAGAGACCAATAAATTTATGAAGGCAGGAGCAGAGTTCCTACTCGATTAAATAAATTTATTTGGGATACCCTTGTTATCATATCAGTGCTGGCTTTGTAACAATGTTTATGTGGAAAATGTTATCAAGCATATTTAACATCAAATGATCTTTCAAAATACTTATTAGACTTTTTTTATGATTTCCATATGTAACACATTCAAGGAATGATCTACAGAGGCATCAATGGAAGTCTCTTTTTTTATTTGTCCCCTCACCAAATGTGCTGTTATCCTGTAATGATAAGCCAACCACATTTAAATACTCTGAATCTGCCTTTATCATGAATTCCTTTACTGCTGGAATTCCACTTTGCTAGAAACAGACCGTATAGAAGATGAATTATTTGGCCAAATTTCCAGATCAGACACTGTTTTGGCTAGCACATGATCAACTGAGATTTTAAAGGATACTTATGGGCCTCTCAGTATGTACTGTGATACAGTATATCCAAATGGCTGTCACTTATCTCTAATTGCAAAAACATTTCAAATAAATGGTTCATGTTTGAACTGATTTACAATTTCTCATGGATTTTGTGAACTTTATCATCACATTTCTTCTTTTCACCTTTCATTGCAGATTCCAGAGAAGGGCTGTCACTTTATCACAGAATCTCAGTATTATTTCTTTGCATGGTAAGAAAATTGGATTATGAGTGAACATTAGTATAGTAGAAGAAAAAATTTTCATTTTCCATTTCTTTCCTTTTTAGATCCCTTCCAGAGATTTGAATCTGATATACTAATTCAACCAGGATTTTATTTGCTGCAAAGTGTTGTTCCTGTATAAAGTTTGTGGAGATAGACTGAACACTTTGACATGCACAATCACAGAATATATTTTAATTGGATTACCTTAAAAATATACATACAGGCATAAAAACTGGCATAATCGGTTCACAATGTGTTGCATTCATTTCAGTGAAAATCCTCAAGTTACTTGAAATTCCTGTTCTTGTTTTTTGCAAAAAAACATTTTGGTATTGGCTACAAGTTGTATCATTCCTAACAAATTACAGTTAAAAGAAATTGTATTAACAATAGTGAAACTTGCAGCATTGTAATTTTTGCAGACAACTTTCTTTTTATGAAACAAATCCTAATTTCACAGAAAAGATAAGAACTGTCAAGAACCCATAATATTACAGTCAAATGTAAAATAATAAAGTGCTATTATCTTAGATAAAAATGTATAATTCAACCTTGTGTTATTGACTTTTATCCCTGAACTAATACTGATTTATTATTACATATATTTACAATTATAATAACAGTGTGACATAGCAATTTGGGCTTAATCCACTGTCAGTAACCTAGTTTCTTTTATTTTTATATCACCACCCATTGAAAATGTACTGACCTAAAATTGTGATACATATATTAAGAAATACATAGTTCTGAATGATATGCCATCTCTTTACTAATGGTCATTGTATTTACATTCTAAAGAAATTAACTAAAACTACCACAATTCTAACTTTCCTCCAGGACATTTTACCAGTTCAAAGTGGTTTGTAGTACTCCTCCATTATCCTGTCATCTATTAACTTTTTTCATATCTTCATGGTTTTTAAATCCTTTTACTTCCTCACCAATTTTTTAAACACTTCAGTATTTTTTCAGCCTATCCATTTCTTTTTTCCATACCATTTTTGTGAAAAATATAATTGAGGTGGTTTCCTCTTGCCTTCCCCGAGTATTTTTCATGGGACACCATCACTTTATGGCCACCCCTCTAGTTATCGGATACCTTTGCTGTCTCCTTACTGACAAATTGACTGAACCAACTACCATTCACCTCAATCCTACCCTTCACTCTATCAAGCCTGGATGACTATCATGAGAAATCATTAGTGCTTCCACTGGTACTGCTCTAAGGGTCATCAGAACAACCAAGCTCTTTCAGCAAGTCGTGCTTATAGTCCAAAAGGAGGGAATATAGATAAAAGGCTTTTGAAATGTATGGAGAAAGCTAGGTCAAGAGATATGGGAGGAGAGACTTCCTGGGGAACATGAAGGCATGACAAATGAAGGGATAGAACACAGGTTTGAAATGGAAATGGGTTATTCAAGACTAATATAAATTAGAATTTTAGGTGAGGGGTGGATAGAACAAGAGTAGAATTTTTTGATAGAACGATAGCTAGGGAGAGTGCAGCGATCAAGGCAGATTTATTATATGGCAGAGTACAGTGGTTTTCTGTGGAGTTCATCAAAAAACTTAACTATAACTGGTAAATTACCTCAGTCTGTCAATTCATACCTGAATAAAAAAATATAATAGAAGTTTTCCACTAAAAAATTCTATGTTGAGACTATAAAAATTATGGTTTTTTTCTGTAATATTGACTTCTCCAGTGAGCCGATAGGTAATTCATCAGTTATCAATTATGGATGCATTCCGTTACAACTCACACAGTGCTACAAATTAACTCATATTGTAACTTTATTTTTACAACAAATATGTTACGTCAAAATGTATCACAGTACATATATGCTACATATTACTGTTACATACTTTAATTACATTCATTTTCCAAAGTAAAAACATTATACACAATTTTAACTACTTATTCATTTTATACAAATGCACATTTTCTTTTGATGAGGGTTGTGGCCATCCAAAATTTTGAGCTTATTCACCATAGGACAGTGAAGAAAATAAAAGTTATCATCCTGGAATTGTAAACCACAACCATTCATTAGGTATGAAAAATAATTATGGGGCACTTACTTCAGAACTTTTCTTTTCTACTGAGTGTCTTTGAAACTGCTTCCATGGATGTATTTCTTGGGCTTCTGACAGATCTACTTCATTGAGCCAAGAATCTAGCCTCTGCTGATATATTTCATAACCTGTCATTGACATTTTATTAATTCTATCTGTGCTGCCATCCACTTTGCCCTATTTCATTGAGGAAAGAGGAAAAATATAGTGAATTCACACAAGAAGAATCTTTTTCAATTTCAGCTTTGTGCTTTAAATATTTTCCAAGTTTCCTTTTGTGCATTAATGTTAATTCTAAATACAAATGCATTCAGTAAAATAATAAACTTTTATGTTGCAAAAGTTTATTCTGGCATTTTTGTGGTCAAGAAATTGCCATGAAAGAAAAAGGCTTTTGGTGCTGGTAAATCGTGGTTTCTCTTCTGTAAGAGATATGCTACATGACCTTTGAGAGCATAAGAGTTAAATTATTTAGAATTATGCTGAAAGCAATATGAAAAAAGAGATTACAACCAGACTATGAAAGAAACACCAACAAATGAATAAGATGAAAGTACACTGTGGGTGATGTTTCATTTGCATGCAGGACAAGGATTGAGTATTTATGGTATGATCAATCATATGTGAAGAGTAGAGCAAGAAATATAACTAAATAATACCTGAATTGATAGAAGGGGACATTTAGAAAATTTTCAGCACTGCAATTACTGAATAATTTCAGCTCATGCTTCATAGAAATTTACCATGGTATCTCAGATCAGAATAGTCACTCAAATGATTAAGGTAAACAAAGAAAAGTGGCCTTTTTAGCTGGGAAATGAGCTAATGAAGCTAATCTAACAGTTCCCACTGTCCTGAATAGTTGGGGCTGAATGGTACATGTATGGCACAAACAAGAATACAAAATTGTGTGAAATAGAATTGAGAATAAAAGTTTATGCTTATTTTAAAATAAGTCATGACTATTGATGTGTCTTTGATACACAGGAAAATGAAAATTTAAAACACTTAAGGAATATTCCACAAAATTTTATTGTAACAGTACTTTGAGAAGAAAATTCTATGGAATATTACCAAAGTGTTTTAAGTTTTCATTTTCCTGTGACAATGAATTTCTACATAGTTCAGCTTAAAGCCATCAAGTGCCTTTGGTACTCTCTTTAACAGACTTCCTATGTCATACATAAATCAAGATCAATAAAAAATCTGAAGAAATTGGGATAATCTAAGTTCATTGACCAGTAATTAGTGAGACTGGATATTCTGAAGTAGGGAATAAAAACACTATAGAAACTTTTATCTTCAAACATTTCTACCTAGGTAACATAATAGGAAAGAGTTTTATTAAACAAATTAGTGTCTTTAGCATTCATAGCTAAATATCATGATTCAAGGGACTTTTATGTACTAGAACACTTTCTTAGAAGATTATGATTATTGTTGAAACTGGTCATGTGTATAATTTTCTGTGGAATTACATCAAAGTTAACACCTATATGAGGTTGTGGTAGCCCAGTGGGTAGAGTGCTTGGTTACTGACTGGGGGACACAGGTTCAAGACCCAGTGACGACTCCAGACACCAGCTAAACCCAAGCTGAGTGATTTTTCGGGTACCACATCTTCGTGGGAAACCACAGGCGGCACAGGAAAAGGAACTGACCCCTTTACTCTGTTGTGTGAATTTACACATGCCGTGGGCTAAGTACCTACTAGGTGGGTTCTACCCTCACTTAACATACCAACTTTCGGGTTGATTACTGTGGTTTTTTATTTGTGGAACTGATTTACCAGAAAATGAAACATATCCGTAAATTAATAAGAGTTTTTGACCGTCGTTTCAAGTTTCGATCTTCAGATATTCACCGAGATAAACACAATATTTATGCGCCCACGTGGTTACGGAAGGATGCTGTAAAGGAGCTAGTTTTCGGATCCATATAGTGCTACGCTGCATATTAGGGTTTTTACTTATCTTTTTTTCAAATCTTTATTTAGGGTCCCTTTCATTAACTTTAAAAAAGAATAAAAAAATTGGTTTTGTCACAAAAGACTAAACAGACACAGCTTTTTTGGCAGAGCGTTAGTGTCAGAGAGTGAATATGCTAATTACGATATAGAGATCTGCAAATTGTTCCTATAACCGATAAAAGGGTTTGCTCTTGTAGTTTATTTTAGTATCTAATCTTATATTTATATGTAATTTTAAAAATTTACTTTGTTTGTTACCATTCACAACTTCCATTTGGTTCTATATTAAAAAATTGGTCATTTTGATTCGATTGATATACTAGCCGAAGAACCATTGAGATAAAGGGCTGCCAACTTTTGCGCCTCAGCTATACGTGGGGTATTTGTTTATTATAAACCTCTGCCGGGTAAAAGATGGAATTCACCTTGGAGTTTATTGCCGTAGAATGCCTTCATTATGTCTTTAAAGGCTAATATTTTTTATCCTATGGATTTTTTAGATATCCTTTTCACATTAATTACAGTACGGGAGTATGGTTCCAGCTATTTAGGCTTGTTTTACGTCTTGAAAAGTTGGGATAGTATTAATTCCGAGGGTAATAACTTTTGTGGCAAGGTTTTATGTAAGATAAATTTGTTATTTGCATTACTAATGTTCTTCCTAGATGATTCCTGTAGGCCCCAGTTCGTAAAAATTGGTTTGGCTCACTATATTTCTCACGGTCCAATATTTTCAATGCGTTAGGATTTTATGAGTGAGGGATCTTCTTGGGATCTCTACGGAATCAGAAACTCCATAGTTGCCAACGTTTAGAGTCCCGACTCGTTCCTCATCATCGCGACTGTCGATTACGAGGAAGGAGTCTGACCGCGAAACTTTGGCTTTTAATGTCTGGCTTATTGTTGTGATGTCGTGTGATGGCCATTTGTTTAATTGTTTTTGATGTGGAGTAGAATTTTGGCTGATTGATTGTTGGAAAGTTTTTATTTCGTGTTTGTGTTAGGGGAAGAGCGGGGGGATTGTTGTGGAGGAATAGAGGGGACTGTTGAGTATGAAGTAGGGGGGGTACTGTGAAGTGAGATACGAGAGATTAAAGACGTAAAATTGTAAGGGTGCGGCGGTTTTTTGGTATACTCCCAAGGAAGAGAATGGTTCTGACGTTACAGGCTGCTATGGAGCTCCTGACCCAATGCAGACCCCGAAAAGACTCCATTCGGTTCATTCAGCGGTAAATCACGAGATGGTTCTTTCTGAGATAAAGCCTCGTCTTTTTTCGAGTTAGATGCTGGTCGTCTAATTTTAATACTTCGCCGTTAATTCCATCCAGGCAACGAGGTTTCTTATTTATTAATGATCTAAACTCATCCTCGACTTCCTCGTTGTTTTCCATCTTACTCCCTTGAAATAACTCTCAGCATAACTAATGATCAGACGTTTTGTCTCTTCACGACTTAATTTCTATTACTCTTAGGTTTATTTAGCGTCTAACGTTCAGTGCGTTAGGTAGGCTTATTGGTTTTCCTACTTTCCACCTCACTGTCAAAAACCGAGAAATTTACGAGTATCTTTCGAAATGGTAATTAAAAGTAAATGTGACACATAAAATTAAATACAGCTCGCTATCAAGAGGGATTGAGAATATCTCATATTTGTGACCCATGTCATATCATGTGGAAACTACTCAACTCCGACTGATCATTGCAAAAAAAATATCTTCTCGCGCGTGTCCGCCAAGCTGAATTCGGCGATCGCTTCTTCATTAAACGCTGCACTGGACATGTCAGCGATGCATGCATTTCGTCCGCCGGTCATCGGTGACCATGTTTTTCATTCGCGAAGCCCTCTCACTCTGTCGGAACGTATTGCGCCTTCGATATTTTCTTCCACGAATTTACTGGGTGACGCATGGTATTACCATGACGTTCACATTTAGACGTTTTTATCACAAATAGTGTTTCTCACTGCGTTGAGCCAGCCTTAAGTACCGTTTTTGTGCTGAGTGTGAATCAACATTTCAAATTATTTTGATGCTTGCTTCATCGCTGTAATGTGTAAAGAGTCCCCCATAATGTCCTGCGCCAATGTTTTTAGATTACCTTTATCATTGCTCATGGTTAAATGCCAAGCCAAGCCGATGTTTCTCTCACCGAGTTCCCCCGATGTTTAGATCCGGCACCCGACATTATCCGGTTGTTGTCTGGTGTGTTTGGTTATCTGGTGTTATGTGTCTATGTAATTAGTAATGTTTATCAACTGGGTTTTGTTTAAATAAATGTAGATAAGGTTGTGTTACTTTGTATTTGATGTGTGCATGAATTTAGGACGTCTGTG
>WURS02126419.1:0-22584 GCA_011762765.2 Rhinocypha anisoptera | reverse complement strand
CCGTTACCGCTTGCCGTTACCGCTTGCCGTTACCGCTTGCCGTTACCGCTTGCCGTTACCGCTTGCCGTTACCGCTTGCCGTTACCGCTTGCCGTTACCGCTTACCGTTACTTTTTACTTTTACTACTTACTGTTACGACTTACTGTTACGACTTACTGTTACGAATTACTGTTACGACTTACTGTTACTCTTACTTTGTTAGTCTGCAGACTAAACTGGAAAAGGCTTAGTACAAAAAAGTGGTTCTAGCCGTAACATTAAATAACAGGAAAATTGGACGATGTGGACATTTTGGCCGACACGAGAATAGGATAGTGTAGTCAAGCACATGCGTGCTATGATTTGTGAATGTGCTTACTGTCCTTAGTATTTTTTGTTGTTCTTGTGCAAAAATAACAAAAATTGTCAGTCTGTCCCTAACAATTTGCTAGGTTCCTGTTATATGTGCTTCCACAATGTTCGAACGAAAAGATTAAGATGTTTCTCGGGCACAATTAAACACTCCGAAGGCATCGCATCGCTGTAACTTGACGCCCATAACTTGTCTTTGGTCCAGCATTTCACTCGCATTCCAGCGTTCGGGAACGACGTCTCCGCTCCTGAAAACTTTTTTTTTTACCTGAGGGGAGACATTGGGTTATAAACACCCTCCATTCACGTATGGCCATGCTCTAAAGTGACCACTGCAATACGGCAGGTACGAGTAACAATAAAAGAGTCCTTGAATTGGTTCCAACACTTGAACCAACTGCACGACTCCCCACAGCTGCTCTTCGTAAGCCCGGTAGGAGCCATTACAAATTTGAAGTCCTTCCGGTCACACCTCTCATAATCCTCTCCGTAATCCAGGCGATTCGATCTCTTAATCCTTTCCTCGGTGGACCGAAAAAGAATCCCGTATTATTCCACCCCGTTCGCTCGGCCCTTCGTCGCCAAAGGAACCCGCATTTTGCCGGATCGCGCCATCTGCACGCAGCTTTCCCGTCCGCCCGTCACGTATGCCCCAGTTCTCGGGAGATCTCCTCTATATTAACAGAAAGTGAGTAACCAAGTAGCGACGGTCACGGTCATTCGACGCGTGCCCGCGAACTGAGATGCATTCTGTGACGGATTCGGGAGGGAAGGATGAGGTGGCCGTGTTTCCCCGCCTAAAGTGAAAAAAAACCAAACAGAGGAAGATGATATTTGACCAGAAGCGCCCATTTCAGATTTGGAGCACTCTATATGCCACTTGGGTTTAAATTTCCCTTCATTTAACTCTGAAGAGTGTTATTCATGACCTTCAAACCGTAAAATTAATAGATGCCGAGTACCGATTAACTCTTCACTTTACGTATACAGAAAACGCTTCCGATTCGTGGTCCGAAAGGCGCCCGCAGAATGATACACTCTAGGTGAATGTAAGAGGCATGGTAACCTGATAATCAGAGGGTTGGACTCGGGTTCCAATCCCGGCAAAGCCTGAAGGCACCTCAAACTAAACCAAAGCTGGGGACTTCCGGGTACCAAGTTTTCCTGGAAGTGGATCGGGAAAAGGAAGTGACCCCCCCCCCCACACTTCCCTGCTTTTTAAATCTTAGTTGCAGTAGGTGAGCCCTACCCCCATTTTTCGACCTTTCGAGTGGCCAGAGATCTTAATATTAAAAATTAACGAATGATAAAAAACTTTCAAAATGAGATTTACGTACCTTTTACTTACATCCCGTCCATTTGTCGCATAACAAAACAAGTGCCAAAATAATAAAATAAACAATCGCTTTATGCTATTAGAAGACAGTATGGCACATACACGTGAAACGTGCGAAATACACGAACAGCTAATTTGTGCGCATGTGCAGGACCGAGGAATTGTCGCAGGCTTCTTTCCCGCCTGGAGTACACTGCAGTGGAACCATCGCTACTAGATGTGATAATAATCAACTCCGAGGGCGCACTTTGATTTCACGAATTTCAGCCAGGTTTTTAGGCGTTTCGAACCACCGAGCATTCGGCTTGATAACTCTGGTGTTCGTAAAGGGTATCAAGTTTTCCCCGCTAATAGACTAGACAAAGTGTTCTCGGGTTTCCCTGAGGTTTCTCATTGAAAAAGATCCGCCATATTTCGCATTGAAGCGTCGGTGCTGATCAACCTTAGGATTCGGTGGGAAGCCCGAGGACTCGTCCTCCAATCTGGTAGTTCATATTTTTTCCAGAATCCGGACTGAATTTACCAAGCGCTAAAATGATATTATACGTGTATTTAGTGAAAAAATTACTCTTAAGTTTGAGCATGCTTATTATTGCAAAATACAATATTCACAAATGCAACAACATACACGCGCTACAGGAAGAGCAGGTGAGAATTACAAGGGGACAGTTACTTACCACCCCTCAACCTCGTAACGCTTCGCATTGTCACGTAGAAATTGGCTTTCTTAAGATGTAACAGTTAAAACTAGGTTGATTAATATTCTGAACGTAACAGTTCGAAATATGGATGGTCAAAATTATTACTTATACATTTTTTTTAATCGATGTACTTTTTTCCACTGAGATATACAATAGAAATACTCCCAAGATTTAAGACGGTACTTTTTTAAGAAGGTTCTTAAAGCTAAGCAGTAATCTACCCGACTGAATTCTCTATGCAACCTTGTGAAATCCACTTGTGTATGCTATCATTACTAAACCAAATGTTTAATTTTTTATGTGAAAAAAGTACACAGGATATAGATATTTCTAAAGAAAGTAACTTAGAGTTCCATATATTAATGGTTCTATTGTTTAAATATTCAATGAAGTATCGATAACGATAGATTTTGATATGGGCATATTTCTTCCATCCCCCTAATCAAACCGAACGTCGATTTTTGCAGGTGGGGGTTAGGGTCACCTTGAACTGAACAAACTGACGAACTCACATGAATGAACTGATGCGTTCATGGTAAGGGCCGATGTTTACTCCTGAGACACTAACTAGTTTCCCGAAAAGTTCTTCTAGCATTTAAATCAGTTTTTTTTAAGTTTTGAGATGTCAAAAGACAAAACTCTGATTTGTATCATCGACGCACCTGCAAGTAGCTGAATGATGAAACGTATTAAAGGCCCAATGCCCCGCTCAGATTCTTAACAAATGGCTAAAAAAGTCTATAATACTACACATACTATCCGTTATAGCGAATTCATTCATTATAAATATCAAAAACATTCGATAATTGAAGTATAACCGATATTTTGTAAGGGAGCGTGTAAAAGTTCAATTCTCGGCTACATATACCGTTACCGTGATTTTCTATTTCATTTGATTCAGGATTAAATCCAAAAGAATTGGTTTTAAAACAAGTTACTTTACATATATATTTTTGTAGTATTATTAACTCTTAAAATCCGTTTATTCCCACATTTATTGATGTTTTTCACATGGTACCGTATAAGTCACATATCCTAGTCTGACTTCCAGGAAAAACCCTATAGGGAACAAGTGGAGAAATAAGAGACGAAAATTACTTGGCGCATATTCTAAGCAATTTATGAATTAGAAAGATGCTGCCCTAACTCAGTTGTTGAACTAACATGTAGATTGACTATTATGTTGTTCTTAAAAAAGATAAGGGACTCTGCCATTGCATATTTTCGTTATTATGAGAGTCTATATATAAGGAGGAAAAGAGTGAACAATATAGTCTGCAAGGTGGAAAAATAATAGCTACCATCGCAATGAGTGTGGTAAATACACATCACCTTCTGTCATTCACAGCTCATACCTCTAATTTAGTCCTTTTAATAACATGCGATTCACAAGATTAGAAATAGGGTTATAAATACGAGTATATGCATTCCAGGAATAATTTTCAACTATAAAATGGCATCGTAGTCATATTTTTCCATCCTTCATATTAGTTCATGTGGGAGTGTCGCAACTTGTCACTAGCGTTTATCAATTTCATAATAAGAGTTCAAACCATGTCGTTAGAACTTGGTGAAGTACTGTTATCTGATATCAACATCCCAATTATTAGAGTGATTTTCTAAGTTGTAAAATAAGATCCCTGATATAAGAAATAAGTCTGCCAAAACACTAATAGAGCAGGAAGATATTTGGGAAAGATGGAAGGAGTACGTGGAGGAACTCTATGATAAGGATGTTAGACCCTTGAACTTAGATATAGAAAGAGAATGAGAATAAAATGAGGATAGCTTAGGTCCAGAGATAGCGAGATTGAAAGGGTCCTCCGGGACAAGAAGAGGGATAAGGCAGTGGGGGTGGATAATGTACCAGTAGAATTAATCAAGAGTTTAGGAAAAGTCGGAAGAAACACGTTTAATGAGCTAATTAGAGTAATTTACGATGAAGGAATTCGTAAGGTCGATATTAATTCCAATAGCAAAGAAAAAGAAGGCAGTAGAGTGTAAGGATTATAGAACAATTAGTTCGATACTGCATGCAGCGAATGTAGTTCTAAGATTAAAGAGTGATAGACTGGAGAGCAGGGCAGAAGAATACCTAGGTGAAGATCAGTTCGGTTTTAGAAGAGGCAGAGGGACTCGTGATGCAATAGCTGTTATGGGGAAATTGATTGAACGGAATGCAAAACATAATCAGGATGTTTTTGTCTGCTTTGTAGACTTTGAGATAGCATTAGATAAAGTAAAATGGCCTAAACTAATGTAAGTATTGCAAAAAATCGGAGTGGATTGGAAGAACAGGAGTCTCAAAAAAAAATATGGCTCAAGCCGTGCAAGTAAGGGGGAGTCTGGATGGGCGCAGTTAGGTAGGGGAGTAATTCAAGGGTGTCCGCTGTCTCATGTGCTTTTTAACCTGTACTTAGAGGATATATTAAAAGAAGCATGGGAAACAGTTTAATCAGGAGTAAAAGTTGGTGGGGAACCCATTAAATCAGTCAGATTCGCCGCAAGCCCTAGTTAGTATTTCAGCCAAAGAACTGCAGACCTTGTTGAGCGCTTTACAGGACCAATGAGAGAGATTTGGGATGAAAATTAACTGTAATAAAACGAAAGCAATAGGCTTTGGATAAATAAGAAGACTGTGCTAAATGTCACACTAGAAGAGTAAAAATTATCAGGTGGAAAATTTTACATATTTGATAATCAACATAGAGGAAAATGGAGATAATGACCAAACAATGAACCTTAATCGATTGATTACCATACGTTCATTCATTCTAAGTTGCTGGGTTTTCTTTCCGCTCGATCCTGCGATTAGGCTAATCATAGATAATAATTAGGTTAGACCATGATCGTAGGAATACGGAGCGATTGGACAATCGTCCCGCAAATTTAATTCCATAAAATACATCAAGTTGAAAGTATACCCTAAAATCTGAGAGGGAGTTCAAACCCGAGTCTTCGTGGTTTTCTGGTGGACGAATTTTAGGGGAGAATGTCGAGCCGCTCTGTGAAATAGGTTCACGAAATCGGTTCATCCGCTGTTCTATCGTGACTATCCTTGTATCTTTAAATTGCTCGTAGAGCATTCATCGCAGATTTCGCTATTTTACCATGGTTGATCATATTAGAAAGGGATCCGTACCTTTCGTTTGATAGTCGTGCGGCTTTAATCTGTAGGACATAAACCGTTACAAACGCAAAGGTCCAACGTTGTTTTTTCCCATTTCGTCCCTGATATCCAATAATGATCGGTTGTTTGTTGCTTCTCTTCCTTCAGACGTAAAATTCTTTTCCGATATCATCGTCCATTATCGGAGATATGATCACATATTCGCTCTGTCAATATTTCCATTCAAATGCACTATGGCATATACTGACACCATATTTGACTCCCATCGTGTTGGATATGCTGCCTTCTTTGTCCGACTTTGTTTTACCGAAATCCAGTGACGCTGCAGAAATCTAAGACAAAATTTCCGCCGTTATTATCCCACACGACCTTGTCACTTACATAGGACATCAATTATTCACTTCCGCTATTTGCTTTCAAAGTGAGAATAAACTCCGCCAAAGGATGTCATTGTTCCGAGTAGTAGTAGTGGTATTTTTGTTTATAGGGTGCGTCGATGGCTTGGTCATTTCGCACCTTTTTTTTCTAAGATAAAACCCATTTTGACAACACAACAACCATGCCCTGTGCTGGACTCGAACCCACAACCTTTGGGTTAGCCGGCGAGTGTGCTACCCACCAAGAAAACACGTTCGGCTCATTGATCCGAATTTTCTTCACTTATTTCAAGGCCTAGTCTGCTCACAACAAAACAGTAATGGAACGAAAAAGGGTAAACACACTGAATTACAGAAAGTGTGGTCTTGGTTTATGGTATTATATATATATATATATATATATATATGCATTTACAATCATGGTGCGGCATTGTGTATTGGGAAATTGATAAAATAATCTGAAACCAATATTTATTTTCTTCAAAAAGTAGGTGGAAAAATATAAGGTTTAAATATTATGTTCATGTTTAGCTGCTATAACAGCCTACACATTTTTCCACATAAATCATGATCATAAGATTTCTTGAGTGTAGCAATTCCGTCTAAAAATAAAAAACGACTAAAACTTTCATAATATATTCCCCCTTGAATAATACTAGTAAATAGCCTTTTGAGTACAAGTCGAAATGCCGCGAGTAAACAATTATTAATATCAAAAGGTGGTCACAGGGCTTGAATTATTTTAGAGAAACATCTTTAGAGAGTTAGCAATAGAAGTTATTAAATTATAAGTTTATTCCTAGTTGCACGATTATTGTTAAGACACCGTAACAAAAGCCAGAGTTTGAGTTTAAAAAAATTAAATACTTATTAAAGTATCATTAGCTTCTAACAGAGATAACAGATTGATTACGGATTGATTATGATGTTATTTCACAAAAAAAATCATTTTTCCTGCAATGGAAACCATTATCGACCCACTGGATTCCATACTTAATTTTGTTAGTTCTCTCCCACACATATAGGAACGTGGTGCATGCCGACAAAAAAAATAAAAATTAATTGTTACCCGCTACCATCCGTTTAAATGTGGTTATTATTACTAGCAATTACAAATAATTATCTAATTATAAGCCCAAATTATATGTATTCACAGAAAGTTTTTTCTTCGAGGTTTTTCAACTGAAACCTGTTCCAAGGAAAATAAAGCATTGCTGTTTTTTTTTTCCTTTCGCATCCGTGACATGATTCCTCTCCTGACTAATGGGTTTTCATTTCATTCGACGGAAACATAAGGGGAAAACAATTTTCTGTGATCTTTGACAGGATTCTTCTATTTCTTGAAAACCGATTTAATTGCATCGGGTGAAGAAGATTTCTGTCAAACTTGGCGACCCCTTTAATTCTGTGCGAGCCAGGCTTCCCTTTCTAAAAAGTGACACACACATACACCCCGTAATTGAACGTTTTCAGGGCCTGCCAACTTCCTGCATCAACCCACCTCATATGTTTCCTTCTTTACTTCTTTCCTCTCCTCCCATCCAACTCGTGTGCCACGTGTGAGGTCGACACGTTGGAATGGTTTTTGGGAAAAATGGCTTCCGCCTCCTCGCCTCCTGCCTCGTTGCGGGCACCTCGAACCGCTTCTTTCTCACCAGCAGTCAACCGCACAAACTCCCAATCCGCAGAGTCATTACCATCAAGGCAGCAAGCGAGCAAGAATGGAGTCCTTAATCCCCCTCGTTACCAACTTAACACGGAGGTGGGGGAGGAGTCAACAAAAAATGAAAAAGTATTCCCTTTTCTCATTCCCATGGTTGCTCACTCAATTTTATTTTTTTCCCCCCTTTGACATTTCGTTCGTTTCGTTCTGATCGCTCGTAATTTTTTTGTAACTCTTAAAGCAGAGTATTATTGAGCAAGATATTAGCCGAGGCGTCTCATTAATATCCGACCAATAAAAAGGATACCTCGTTCTATTTGGAACGGCAAGTAAATCCGACGTAAATGGATCGTAATCGATTTTAGTTCAGTCATTTTCAAATTCTGCATTCCACTGGGTCGTTGCCTTCTGAATTCAGTTATTTCTCGGGCAACGGCATGTTAATATTTCTAAAAAACACAACTTAAGTGGCACGTGACAGAATATACATTGCAAGAGAAATTTTGTTTTTAAACATATGGCGATGAGTAATTTACAGTGATTGCATGTCAAACAAAAACCACATTATTAGTTTTATATATATATATAAACCAAACAATTATAAACAGTGACAGTAAACATAAATTGCAATATTTACAGAGGAAGAATAACAATAAATGACATACCAGTCTTAAATATTTTCTAATACATTAACAATTCTATGTATGTACCTATTTTACTGTTATTATTCTCCTACTGAATATATTAAAACTTCTGTTTACTGTCGCCCCACATACACGATTGGAATAATATTTCAAATTAAAAATAAGTCGGAATCAGGTAAAGGCGTGTATTGAAGAGACCATCAAGAGTAATAAGAATCATAATCAGAACTGCTTCTAAACTCAATCATACTCAGAACTCCTACTGAGTACTCCGTGATTACAATTCGTAATGAAAAATATCAATTATGCCCCGTCTTTCGTTCATTTTTTGTGCCTCTTTCCTGAAAAAACAAAGGGTATCTGAATGAACCGAGAGTTAATTAAATCCGTGTTGTAACTGGAATTGAATTACCTCAGACCGTTGGTTTGATGTCGAATCGGAATCCAATAAGTCATCCATTGTTCACTTCTCTTTTAGAATACTCACTTCGGCATTAAAAAAAACAAAAGGATTCCCTCGGTCAGGTTATTTCCTCCGATTACACCCCCGGTGTGATTCTTTTTCCGTTTACCTTTCTTCAACATTCCTCTCCCCATGTCGCTCTTCCCCTCCTCCTATCGATTCCAATTCGATCCCCCAAATGCGAATTGTGCTGGAGAAGCAGGCAGAGCTCAAGAAATACGTTGTCACGTTCTGGTCCACCTGCGGTGCTGCTACGCCCGGTGCCTCCGAAGCAGTTCCACCTGAAATGACAGCCGCTGTGTGCATTCGGAAGGACCTCTCTCCCTTTTTTTTCAAGTTCGTCGCCGCAGCGCGCGACGCGCTGGCCGTCACTCCGCAGACGAAGACGACCGACGCCTCCCCCATGTCGTTTCCCCGTCCACCGGAGCACGTTGGGCGAGCATCCCCTTATTAATTCAAGATAACGGGATCCTCTTATCAAATACGCATTCGCCTGCGCAACCACAAGGAACACTGCGTATTTTTATGGGTGAGATGTTCCCGGTCATAGAGAAAACTGGCGTGTCCTGTGAATCATCCTCGAATTAATAATACTATTCCGGTGGTGATCTTCAAAGGACTTTTGGGAAGCAGAAAGAGTTCTTATTTGACGAAAGTCGGTTGTAGAAATCCATGAAATTATTCCATAGAATTAGCTCAGTCATTATGGAACATTAATACTCTTCTTGGAAATATTAATTCTGTGGGCTATCAATGTAGTGAGTCAATGTAGTACTTAAGCAGAGGGGCTTTGTGTGTCGGTTTCACATCTGAGTAGCGTCTTTGGCTTCTTACAATCGCTCTCCAGCTGTATAATTACCTTGGAGTGAGGACTTAGGAAAAAATACAACAGTCTAGTTAAATCAGTGAATTCCAAACACTGCATAAATAGCACGAGAGTTCCAGATGACTTATACAGTCGAATACCAGTCCAAGATTATTTTCGAGTTATAAAATGGAATAATCTTATTCCACCAGTGATCCAAGGATGAATTACGTTTAATTCCCCTCCGTTGAAATAAAAAAATAAGGGTGTTTCTAACTCTCATTTCAAAAGCACAAGTGCAGAGAGTAGTAGCCATACTTTCCCTTCTCCTCTATCGCGTCTTTTAAGCATTTTTACTTCTTACTACCTCTCTTCGTCAATCTAAAATCTTGAATAATCAATGAATATTCAACATTAAATGAGAATTAAAAAATCATAATAGTTATGGAACGCCTGTCTAATAATATATAAAGTAGGAAGACATTCGTAGTAGTTTTCAATTCAAATTTTATTAATGTTAGAAAAGGTGCCCAATTTTTTCATAATGCCAATTTAGGTTGATTCTCAAGGATAATATTTTCAGTCTTTAAACTTTATATCTCCAGCGAAAGAACATTGTCAACTTACGGGAATTCTTCGATGAGGACGTATTTAAATTTTAACAATCCCTCCATCATTATATTTGATTTTTTAGTGGCGTTCATTTTCTTACTTTGACTAATTCAACAGTTTTTTTTTCAAATTCATTCGTGAGAATATTGAAATCGTCGGAATATTTTTCTTGGAATATAGCAGCTTCGCCAACAATTTTAAGGATTCTTTCATTAGTTCCTTGCGTCCTTTCACTTTTTATCTTTTATAGTAGTTAAAGCGAAGAATTATATTTCTGCAAATTACTTTAAACTGTTGCTTTCTTCATATTTTGCTGTAAAATTTTTATCTTGGCTATATACATGAATTAATTCGAATATGTCATTCGTTGTTAAACAATTTTTTAATTTATTGATGTCTTCATTAAAACATGTAAGTAAAATAAACGGGTGTGAGAACTCTATAAGGCCACGTACTTCGTGTACTAGAGCTCAAAGTGTCTGAAGATTAAAATCCCTCTTCGCGATTTAAAAAAATGAGATATTTCTAAATCAATGGAGTACGAGTATATCAAGATTTTCTATAGATTTTGTCCATAACCTCATTTCAATCTCCGGAAGTGACAAACTTTTCCATAATGTGTCTAAATTATGACATCGGTTTTGCTTCAAAGCAGTATATTAAATGAATATAAATTGGCAAGAAGCACTCTAGAATTTTTTAATTGAAAAAGTGAGTTATGTGAAAAAATATGACATCTAGGTGAAAAAATGAGCATGTACTAAAGAGATATAGGGCTGACCAAGTTAACTTACATCCCTAAATCTTGGTCATTCTGGCGACGCAAGTAGGTATATAAATCAAGAGGAGAACTATTCAAACATATACACCTGATTCACCAACATTAATTTAGAAAAGAAGGTTATGCCTGCAAAGTTAATGTGAAATAATTTATGTTCTATAAATTATAGGTCACTAAATATATGCTAGCTTCATCAGTGTACTATTAAATAAATAATTGAATTCTTCTTAGAAAAACGTGCTTAGGATACTTTAACTGTAACTAACTAAACGTATAACATGGCCTTTATCGTAAAAATGAACGCGATAAGTCTTTGGAGATACCAAGGTTTTTACGAATATCTAACGCCCTATTTCACTCCAGTTTGTTAATAAAATATCTCCTAGCGTCTACAGCAAAAAATAGTTACTTATGGCATTACGTATACCAGCTACAGGGTATGCATTTAGATAAATGTTTGACAAAGGAGGGAAGGAATATTGATTGGAAACAAAAAGGCGGTCACGTCATTATAGGAGAGAGGATGGGCCTGATTACAAACCGAAAAATGTTTGGCGCGAGAGTTTAAAGAATTCCTGCTCTTTCATTTACCAGGAAATTGAATATGACTTTTTATTCAATCAGAGAATAATAGCTTAATATCTTCCTTAATACTCTGAGGTAGGTAAGCACGAATAGATCATTAATAATTTTCCACTTTGTAACGGGAAGCCTGTAATTAAATTCAACGGTGACCTGCATCCAAAACATAGAAAACTTTATAGCCTTTTGTTAACTTCCTAGATTCTATGCAGCTTTGAATTTACATCAGCGTTTTAGGTCAAAACGATTTGACTGTCGGATATCCCAAATTATCGGGGCGTAAAAAGGCCAGAAGTAGGTTTGTTGCGAGGAGATTGAAAGAAAGGTTATGCTGCTGAAGAAAAGAGCAACTAAAACTTGGTTAACGGACCAGAAGGGCAGTGAATGCGTTTTGCCAGGAATAATTCAGATGGGGCTGATCAACTGCGTAAAACTTACGAGCTGTGAGCAAAGAACCAAAATTTGGAGAGCTTATCACCCATGTCAAGGAATGATCCATTTGAGTTGAATTCATAGTTTCCCTCTACCACAGAGTAAACTGCAGTCATTCGACCACCAAAAGAATGGAGATGTGTGGAATGCGGTCTTATTGGGATCACGGAGAGATTTAATGAGGATCCGTTCAATTAGTCAGGGAAAATTGCCAGTGAGCGTTCTAATAAGATTTTAATTGTAGCGGAAAAGGAAATTGAAAACCTCGGTGATTTCTAATTTTTTCTTAACTAGACGTTTTTATATGAAGACATTAATGATGCGATTCATTAGTAATTACGAATAAAAATTGGTGCCGATGGAATGTAGCCCATGAAAAGAGCTTACAAAAATATTATTGTCCCCCAACAACTGGACTGTGAAACATTATGTTTACCCATTAAATGATATTTTTTTTGTTATTCACCTAGCTACGCTAAATGTAGATGTCTAGTAATTGTGGATGGAGTGATCGGCGTTACAAAGAAATTCAATACTATGCTAACACAAACAGGATCGGAATAGGATTAACGCGGGATTTTGAACGAAATTGTTCAGTGTTTATGACATTCCTATTTTAATTTTTGAGGGACGGTGTGATTATCAATTAGTTACAGTTTTTGTTATGTAAACGAAGATTCCTACCTTCAAAAGCCGGGTCATACCTTTGACTGTCTAAGTTTCAAAATGGTACAATTTCATTGCTGCATAATATCATATGAAAGTCTCTACCCTTATGAACTGGTCATAATTAAATTATATTAAAAAATTCTAGGAGAAGAAAATGGAAGATTTCTGTATGGGTTCTCAATTCATGACCGAAATAATAAAGGACATTCAGGTTTTTCACCATTTTTAGTTTTTTCTTATAAAACAAGGAAAAAATATTTTTCTCATTTTTTAAAAATTCTTATTATTGTAAATATATTATTTTAATAGAATAGAATATTTTAGGTTCTCTTTTCACTAACTCTTTCTAATACCAACATTTCTTACATAATCCCCTGGGTATCACTATATGGGAAGGAAGCAGATTTCTTTTTCTGATACCAATGTTCAATATCGGGCCAGCAAAGGTATTGGAAAAACTCCGTATTACTTAATACACATCTATTTTATTATATATTAAAGAAAAACGTCATGGATGGTATCCTCACCAGATCGTGGAAATAAAGTATGCACACTAACAATTTCAGGAAATATTCTGGAAGTAACATAGATGACCCAAACTACCAGCATACAAAAATAATATCCCATTCATAATCAGTACTTCAATCTGAAGATTGGTTGACCACAGTCCTTTGACCTTTCCTATCTAGTGCTAGCTCTCGTATCCCTTGGTAGGTCTTCCTTCTAATAGCTCTAAAAATTTTCCCTTAATATTTGTCCCTTGGTCTTTCTCATGGGGCCTTCCACTCCATTTTTCCTTCTATTACATTCCTCACAAATCCATATGCCTCAGGATATGTCATGTCATCTCCACCCTATACTTCTCTTTCTTATTGTATTCTATTCTGACTTAGCTTTCTCTGCTCTTCTGTAAAATTCCTTATTCCTAAGTCTGTCCATCCCATTGATTTTCAGCATCCTCCTCAATCACCATGTTTTGAAGGCCTCTATTCTTCTCTGGGCTGTTTTTCCAATAGTCTATGTCTCTGATCCTTAGTGTGTCATGCTCCTTATGAATTTTCACATGCTGCTTCCTTGTTTGGAGAGATACCCATCTTGAGCTTAGTAGTGGCCACTTTGCCATGAATGCCTTCTTAGCCTGAGTTAATCTACCCTTGATATCAGTAGAGCTTCTTCAATCCCATGTATTCCTGCTACCCAGGTAGGTAAGGATTCCATTGTTCTAACTTCTCCCCTTGTAGCTCGACATCTGCATTTGGCTTCTTTCTTCTGGATATTAGTATTTTAACCTCATGTTGTGCTCATTCAGTACGTGTTCCATTGTATCAGGGCAGTCTGTATGCCTTCATGTTTCTCTCCTATGACTACGAGTACTATGTCACCTACGAAACATAGCAAGTTAACCCTTTTAGTGCCAACCCATATTACATGGTATATGAGAAAAATGCCAGGGCTTTTTTGTGGAATTGTTGATGTATACATTTACATATATATAATATATATTAATATCAATTTGTTAGTGTCAATTTTTTTATTTATGCTCCAAACACCTACAGGGATATTCAGATATTTTATTTATATTTTTTATCTCCTAAACAAATAAAGAAAAATTATTTATTAAACAAAAAATTGGGTCGATAGATCACCCCGCTGGCACTAAAAGGGTTAATCAAAGGCCTACTCAAGAGTCAATAAGTGCTAAATGTGTCTTCAAGTTATACTCTTATTTATCCTGTATAATCTGTCATAATAATATCAGCAATGTATTGATCTTCATTTGTGCAAATTTATCAAATAAAATATTGTCAGAAATAACCTATAGTCTTTCTTTGGTTTTTTAAATTGTTTGTAGGTAATTATATATCATATATTGATTTTGATTTTATGAATTGAATTGAGCAAACTATATGGAAGGGAAAAGAATAGGAATTTTAGATAGAATGAAAATTAGTAGGATTTATGGAAAGTTGAAGAGAGATTTGTGGTCATGGTAGTCTTTGAGCTACAAACTTAGGATGACGTTTAAAAGAGGAGGCTGAGCACCATTGCAACCAGTTATGCCCCCTTTATTTGATTGTGATTCACTCTTCCAGAAGGAGATCTTACTAGTAACATCATTCTTGCAAACATTCAAACTGAATTCTGAGCTCCATAGAGAGATTTGGAAAATCCATGACTCTCTACAAATTCAGTGTTAAACCTAAAATCACAGAAGATAAATTTTGTAAACCATGAGGGTGTAAACTAATCTGCAATATTTTCAATAAAGTGTATATAAAACAGACAATCAAAGGTTTCAAGATATGGAAAGAGGAACATCAAATGTGTCTTAAAAGCCCATGTCCCACTACCCACTTTGCCAAACATTTACAGTTCTATAATCACAATCGTGATCCTGTACTGAAAACTTTACATTCGTCTCTAAAATATCTAAAGATTAATATTCTTTAATAGTTTCAACTTATACATTGATTGCAATATCAAAGAGCCAGTATATTCTCACCCCTCCCTTAACACAGCTTAGCTGTCCCTGTAATAGTAGTGATTAACCATCCTATTGACTCTTACCCAATCATAATACCCTGCTATGACAAGGAACCTAATTTGATCTCATACTATTTATCACCTACCATTTCCTGGATTTGTAATGTAATTGACTCCCTTCCCCACCCACAACCTAAACCCTTTCCTCCTATTCATCCAGCACACTCAAATTGTATAATCATAAATATATACTATGTATATGTATGTATTTTAAAGGCCATTATATTTTCATTACATGTGTTATTGCACTTGATATAGAGGAGAAAAGAGATCTAATGAGGGAATTAGTCTGAATGAAGAAAGGAAAGAGCAAGTGCAACCTGAAGGTGAACAAGAAAAACAAAGACATTTGCCTGAGTAGTACAGCATGAGGAGTAGCCAAGACAATAACAAGAGGACCATAACTATCAAATGGCACTAGTGAAAGGCACAATTATCCAGCTACAATAATTCTGCTATTTAGGCTGCATTATCATCAACCATAGAATAAGGAGAAACTAAGCAGAATAACCCAATGAAGAAGGCATTCATCCAGAAAAAGCAATTATTAATGGCAAATAATATCAACTTTGGCATAGGGAACCAGGCCCTAGGGGGAACTAGTAACCCCAAGAGGGTGCATTTCCAGGTGGCAGACAGATGAAAGCCCTTGCCAGAGTGTTTTCTGCTAGACTGATAGGTTGGTGGGAAATAATATACTACCTACAAACCAACAGGTAGGTTAGATGGAAATCCTTAGCTGCAGAAAAAGCAGCCCATTCTAAGGAGAAGGAAACTCTGATATAAAACTCTGGTTTAGGGTCAAAGTAATGGACTAACTCCTCGTTCTTTGGAAAATGTAATTAATGTTAAAACCTTAGAATGGATGAAACTTAAGGAGAAGACAATTCAATATAAATGGTAAATGATTTTTGGAATTTTGAATGTGAAAGGTCTATCTCAAAAACTTACAGAATTGATGGCAGAAACATAAATTAAAAATGGTTGTCTTCGCACTAACATAAACAAAGAAGAAAGGTGAGGGTTCTGAAAACTTAGGGTATTATGTTCCCTTCTAGGGTAGAGTTCCCAAATCCAAAAGACCTCAAGAAGGTGAGAGAATCCTTATTAAAAATAATTTAGAAGATATATTACAAAATACCAACCTTGGCCTACCTAAAGGGTTCTTCCCTCCATGGTTCCTTCAGTGCTTTTTAACTAAACTGTTATGTCTTAGTGTGTGTCCTATTAATTTCCCTTTTGTAAATGTAGTCCATAAGCCTCTCTTTTCATGACCTCTTATAAGTTCTCATTAGTCCGATGGTTTATCCATTTAATTTTTAACTACCTTCTGAAGTACATTTCTAACCTTTTTTCTCTTGGTGAGGATGTTTTCAATGTACCACTTTTAAAAATACACTCTATATGTATGCCCTAATGAATCTCATTCTTATTTTCAAATTAATATTATTTGAAGTAAGTAATTGTTTTTCTGAAAGAATGCCTTTATTTCCTGGACAGTTCTACTTGTCATTTCCTACTTCCATCTACCATCATTGTTGATCTTGCCTCCTAGGTGAATTCTTCCACCAACCCATTGTCTATCTACCCTAGTTTGTTTTCACAACTGTATCCCATACTCTGGCTGCTGATCGTTGCTTTTGTTTTGTTCATGTTTATTGAGTTTTATTTTCTCATTTCCATGCAGGCCAAAACCTTTCTTAAATCATCTTCCTTCTCTGCTAGTATCACAATGTTATTTCAGTATCACAGTATACTTATTGCTTCTCCTTGTATCCTTACAACCCCTTTTATGTCACTAATTGCCTTCTCAATGTAAATACAGATGATTTTTTAGTTATAATAATTATCTTATATTTTAGTTTTGAGCTGACATTATAGTCTGCTCAAAAACTTAAGTAAATGATCACAGAAATAGACAATGGATGAACATTAAAAATTGGTTTCACAATAAACAAAAAAAGGAAAGGTACATGATAATGTCCAAAACAAAGATTCAAAAAGCTGCTCAGGACTTAACAAAACAGGAAATGATGATGATAACGAAAGGTATCACCAGGTTTTGAACCTAGGCTTCTTGTTGAGTAGCCAAGTGCTCCATTAGTTTCTAAAAATCGAAATATGTATGTTGCAAAATATGATGGAGAAGATAGAACATTTCATTTTTTATTATAACCTAAAATCTACATTTGCTACCTTATGCAAGAGTTTACTATTTTATAAATATTCATTTTGAGCTAAATTCCTTCAACTGATTAAAATGTGGAAAAATATCAATAAATAAATAGATTATGAAATTATCAAGAATAGAAGTAAAAAACTCAAAAATATCATATCAAAGCATTATAGCCATTGAAATATTTCTGACTTGAAGGGTTAGTCAGACTATATTGCATGGATGGGTTATTGTAAATAGCACAAATCAATGTACTTTTTGATGGAGAAAAGAGCACTATAAAACTGATTACTTTGTGCTGTTGGCCGAATTTTAATTGTACATTGTAGGGAAAATCTATAGTTGGTGTCAAAAATGGAACAATAAAGTACTGTTCTGTCTGTGATTCAGGCCCTAATATTTGCACTCATGACAAATTCGACCTATACTAAAAGCATTTTATTATTAAAAAAGAAAATTTATTGGTGTTTAGGTGGTTAGTCCACTGATATGTGTTATCGTTTTGAGTTTTTTTCCTATATATCTTTCCCATTTATATATATACTCTTATTTTTAAACAGAAAAGGAAGAGAGAAGCTGAGTACAAATGTCCAGATACAAGGAGAGAAATGAGTACAAGTGGAATTGTATACCTACCTGGAAAGCAGGATTACATGGGATGGAAAAAGTTCTACGAATATCAAGAGTAGATTAGCTCTGGCTAAGAAGGCATTCATGAAGAAGAGGCAACTTCTCAAGATGCTCAAGGACAACATCACTCCAAACAATGAATAAATATGTGAAAACATTTGTATGGAGTATGGCCATCTATGGATCAGAGACATGGACCATTGGGAAAGCAGACAAAAGAAAAATAGAAGTCTTTGAAAAATGGTGCTGGAGAACAATGCTGAAAATCAAGTGGACAAACAGAGTTAGGAATGAGGAATTTGACAGAAGAATGGAGGAAGCTAAGTCAATATATAGTACTATAAGGAAGAGAAGAATAAGGTGAATATGACACATCCTGAGGTATATTGGATTTGTGAAGAATATAATAGAAGGAAAAATGGAGGGGAATGTCCCGTGAGAAAGAACAAGGGACAAATATATAGGGTAAATTATCAGAGACATTAAAAGGAAGACCTACAAAAGGAAATGAGATCTAGTGCTAGATAGGAAAAGTTGGAGGGCTGCAGTCAATTAATCTTCGGATTGAACTAATAATGATGATGAGAAAAGGAAACAGGAGAAGAAAGAAAATGCTGTAAGATAGTCATAGGAGACTGGAATCCAGAGGCAGGAATGATAAGTGAGCAAATGATAGATATACTGTGGCATAGGAAAGAGATATGATGGAGGAGGCAGGCTTGTAAATTTTGCAAAGGCAAAGGTAGCAAAAACTGTTTTCAAATCATATCAGATTTATTTATATTTGGAAGACACCAGAAGATAAACTCAAACATTAAATAACTACATTATGGCAGAACAGAGACTCAGAAATGTGGTAAAGAATTCTTTACTACATTTCTTGGTTTAAACTATTTGGACTACCAGGACTGGAAATGGAAAGTGATCAGGTTTTTCTGATAACCGAGTTGAGTTTTAGCATGAAAAAGTTAGAAGAGCAAGATAGCAAAAGATAAAGAGCCTAATCAATATAGAAATAATGGAAAAGAAAGAATTTGGTGATAAGGTATGGAAAAAACAAGAAGGTGAAAGAGACTGCAGAGGAAAATTTGCTAAAAATTAAAAACAAAATTTTTATTAATTAAAGGAATTGATTGGTTACCGTAAAGGTGTGTAAAGAAAGAAACCAAGGGTGACAGATAATATGACAAACAAATTGGATGGGGATAAGGCAACCTAAAAAGAGAAAATATTAGGAAGTAAATGAAATATAGAAGACATTGATTAATTGATAAACGTGTGCTCATAGGCAAGAGAAAAATGGTTAGATGAACAGTACAGGGAGACAAGTACTTAAGAAGACAAGAAAGTATGAGAAGGCAGAAGAAGATAAGGAATTCAAAGGTGGAGGGTAACAGTACATCCAGAGCAAGAACTAGAGGAGAGAAAACAAATCACAAAGGAAGAACTTAATAAGTGGATAGAAATACTGAAACGTTTGTAATGCGTTTTCGTCAGGGTCAGAAACATAGACTATTTGGAATATTTGAAATCGAATCTGGAGAAAGATGGGAAGAGTAATTTGGAGTGATATAGCAATAAATGAGGATGTTTTCCAGTGGTTGGAAGTAGGTATAATACTCATGAAAATCATTAAAAATCACAGAAAAATTGGACTGGGCACTTGTTAAGGAATTATCAAGAACTGTTGAAGATTACAGAAGAGGGATAGATGGAGGCAAAAACAAAAAGAAGTCGAGTAAAGCTTTCGAGCGAGTTCAAATGAGGAGAATAATACCTTGGAAATGAGACTATATCAATTTCGTTGACGCAAAGACCTGGACCTGCCACCAGGCAGAAAACCTAGTAATGACTAAGGTTTTTTTTTTATATTAACTAAATAATGACGCCGCGGTATGGTCATGGAAATATGAAGTTTATATGAGTACTTTAAATCCATCATTATCCAGAAGGGAGATCCTTCAAAGTAGCAACGAAAAAATAATACTTGATGTACGTTCAATTTCTACAATTCGTATATAATGGCGCCAGATTGAACGAACGAACGAACGACTCTTTCAGTGACTCGTTCATCAGTTGAGGCTCGACTGTATTTTCGATTGTCATTTTTATATTCGATCGCGTGATCACAACATTGAAGCATGTGGAAACGTAGAGTTGAGCATGGCTGAGAAAAAATTATGTTAAAGTCTTTAAGTGCTCAAGTGGCAGAAATTGCGACCAGGTTGGTCCTTTGTTTCCTCTTTCATTTAATCAATCAGGCAATAGGATACGCATTAAAGTTAAATAGCCTTATATTATGTTGTTTATATAGCCTTTTGTCACTTCAATTGTTACAAATTAAATTATTTAATCATATTTTAAGCCTATACTAATTCCAAACATCTCTTTTCAGTATTATCAATGGATTGAAGGCATTTTCAGAAACTTTCTACTAATGGTTTTAAAGAACAACTTCCAATCTTGACAAGTGTCTGAATCGTATCACTGTCTAGCAAGTAATATTCCTAATGAAGTCAATTAGAAAAAATAAGTCTGAAGATAGAAAGGTGACCTGTGCATTGTCATAGAATTATCCAGGATTTGTATTAGACCTATCCAGGATTTGGTTCCAAACATTTTTCTTTAATTTTAGGGGGCAGGACCCGCCAAACGCAGAAGAGGAAAGGGCTTCAAACGAAAAAATTCTCTGGACGTCAACAAGATTAACAAGAGGCAATTGCTGGAAGATAATAAGAAGGAAGATTTAATAATTTCCAAACTCGAAAAACACTTAAAATTAAAGAAAGCATCTGGTATTACAAAATCATTCATTGATGATGGATTGGACTGTATCCTTTTGACTTCATTGTTAATAAATTAACCGTGACAAATGATAACTATTCCATGCTAGTATTGTTTCTCACGTCTCTATTCCTTTCTAGCTTCTCATATTTTCCTTTTAATTATGTTTTCTGTTGCAGTCACATGCTTCCCTTTTACTGCTTTCCACTTCTTATTAACATCGGCTTCATTTGGAATCTGGAGAATCATGTGTTTTTGTCCCTTTATCTTTGTCCGTAAGCCCTCTAAGTTGCTATGTTCATTCTACTCTTTAATTTTAAATTACATTTGGTCATGACTAGACATAAATCAATGTATGAATGAATCATATTTTGCAACTTTGCACAACAGATAACGCACCTCTCTTCTTCAAAATTTCATCCAATTAATTCATTGTCTGGTTCATCGGTATAATTATGGTGCATTCCTTTTTTTATCACTTCTAATACTTAGTAGAACGCTCATAAACCTTTTATGTTGTTTTCACTTTTATATTAGAGGTTTCATTGTACCTGCTAGGATTTCAGAATGTAATTTTAGCAAACTATTTTCTTTAGTAGACAATTTTCTTATCTATTATCAAGTTATCAGTTTCCAAATGCACCTGTTGACTCAATATTTTCCTTTCTGAATCAGCAATTAATTTCTTTTACTGCTATTAACTGGTAATTTTGTGCTTCCTGTGAGCTCTTTCATTATTAAGTATTACATTTTACCACTTATTTTATGAGATTGTGACTTAGTATGTTGTCCAGGCGTTTTGCATTCACCATTCAATGGAGTAAGATATGATTGACTCTTGATTTATACTTCCTGCATTTGTTAATGGCAAATTTTGAATTCTCATTCAGAATTATTTTCTCTAAAGTGGTTTCATCATCATCATGAGATTCTTATGTGTGAGTGAATTTTACAAGCCATGTAGTTTTTTTTAATTAACAAGAGAGTAATGATAGGAAAGAAACAAAAATCTTTGAAAAATATTTTTCTCACAAAAAAATCTTAACATTAACTGCACCAACCACTGGTATCAAAGGTGTCTTCTAGTAATATTTTATTCTCCATTATTTCTATAGATGAAACCCCCTCAAAGGATGTCAAGCATAGTAAAAAAAATACAAGATTGCCCAGGAATTATATAGAGAAAAATTCACCTTGTGGTTCTTCTCTAAAATCGACTATAATGTACTATATCCCTGATATCTTCTAAAAATAAAATAATAATAATGAGGACCTTAAAAATCCAACATCCTATTGGCCATCAAACATATATACACTGATCATTCATTTAATTAATGCTTCAGTTCCTCAATTTTGTGTTAATGCTCTGTTATACTATTCCTTAAACAGACAATAGATTTGCTTGAAAGTTGTGACCTAGTTAACCACAACGTCAAAGGAAATGCAAGTAATGAAGAGAAATCTCATCCAAAAAATAAAAAAGAAAAGATATCTTTAAAATTGACTTCTGAATCTAAGGAGGAAAGTCTTGTCAGACGAAAAAAAAATTGTGATTGGAATGTACAAGATTTGAAATGTAGGAATTCACAATGTGAACATACTCTACCAGATGGAGGAGATAGTTCTATAGTGCTAGATGTAAACAAGAAGGTAAGTTAAATTTTAGTTTATCTTATATTAGTTACATCTTTGCTGTAACCCTGTAAATACCTAGGTTGCAGATTAGCATTAATTTTGAGTTGCTACATATCTCTTAATCCAATTTTATTCCATGTAGGGAGTAGGACTGGAAAAGTTGGTGCAGAAAAGCAATGAGCTCCGTGTTCCCAATGACAAGCACCTCATTTCCCTCAAACGACAGGTGAAAGGTTTAATGAACAGACTTGCAGAAGCTAATATGCAT
>WURS02126203.1:0-22599 GCA_011762765.2 Rhinocypha anisoptera | reverse complement strand
CCACATGCCATGGGCTTAGTACTAGGTGAGCTCTACCCTCACTTAACATACCAACCTTCGGGTTGATCACTGTGGTAAGGTAAGTTAAACACTAACCAATGTTATAGCCATTTAGTGTTCCTGTATTTACATCTGTAATTATTACTCATTTTAATGTAATTATTTACCCCAAAACCTACAATTCCTTGTATGATAACAGGTTGACGGTATATAACTGGGTACAGGATTAGGTCATTTAAAGTATAGGATTAATTCCAAATTTTATTATCTGGCTATGCCCATGGTTCTATTTTAACAGACAGATCAGGTTGATTTTTCAGTGGTTCCTAGCCTTAAGTAGTGTCTAACGAGAAATGAAAATTGAAATAGCATGTGGGGACAGTCCAAAAGGACGTAATGCAGATTGAAAACACCGATTACATTTTGGATTTTCCTCTCTTCCTCTTTTCCAATGTTCGTCCCACTTGTTCCAAAAAATTATAAAGAATGAATGCCTCTTATTTTTCTTAAATAATCTTCAATTTCGGCCTCTATTGACTCTTGTGGTATCCATTGTCCATTTAGAACCAACTGTGTTTGCAATAAACAACTATTTTATAATCTATATTTGATACTGTGAATGAATTCAACCAAATTCTTTGAATTTCTCTCGCTAGCGATAACAGACTCAACCATACACAAGCATAAATTAATTAGAGAAGCGAGTAAGAATATTTTTCTGCAGCTTCTGATTAAGAATTTTGATGGATAAATGAAAATGGTTTCCGGTTATTCAGTGAAAATATAAAATAAAGAATTATATACGTAAGCAGTAAGGTGAATATGACCCAAAAATAGATCCAAATTTTTTTTAGCAAATATTATCCCTCTATCTTCTTAAAACGTCGTAGCGTAACTTCGCCTTGCCAGTTTGACCAGGTCCAATAAATCCCATGTGGAAAATCAAGCGATTCCAAAGAAATCATCAGTATTGGCTCGATGTTGCTGTGAACTCGGCGCCCTTTCTTATAGGAGATGACGTCTTAACGCTTACATATGAAGAATGCCGTTTTGCAGTAGGGCTCCTGGTGGGAAGAAATTTTGAATCTCGAAATATTGCTTGTAGCTTAGTGCTTGCCTTGGCCCGACGGCTTCGTTGATTGTATTTCGAAAGGTGAAGAACATATTCGTTGCAATTCATCCCTAGTTCAGTACACCCGCCGGAATTCGTTACAAATGTAACAGTACAACCTTATTGCAAACGTCATGGATTGCCTTCCTTCGATCCTGAAGGGACACCTCACGTACTTTTGCGATCGTTTCTGGAATCGTGCATAATCACGGTCAAACCGAATTATTGTCATTCTCCACTAACTCCCTTCCATCTGTGAAATGCTCAAATATTCTTGTCTCCCTTGGAGTTTTCTCAACAAAATCCTCCTTTAGCATTCGGTTACTTTCCGCAGCAGTCCTCTTGAGCTTGAAATAAAAGTCAGTACATTGCTCTCTCACATCAGCCATTTCGGAGTTTGCAAACAGAGGAAAAACTTTGTCAAGAAAACAAAAAAGATTAAGAAGCACGTGCTCTAACAAAGATGCAGCTTGTCTAACTGGCATTTGATTTAAATACCTGTGGTGGTATGTAGCGGCAGAAGAAGGGCTGAATATTCAAATTCACGGAAATTTCGGGTAGAACCTCTTACGAGAACATATTTTTCGAGCCCCAGTTATACGTACATAGAGATCAAAAGGAGGAACCATTCCAACAGTATCCCATTGTAAATTATGGAGGAAAAATTTAGTTATATTAGAGATCAATCTGCGTTGAAAGAAAAAAATCACCAGGAATTAAATCGGAAGCTTGAAGCAGAAGATTGAAAAAAATAGAGGAAATACTTTCGCTGCTTTTATCGAACGAACTCTTGTGAGATGAAAAGAAGCCAGTACGGAAGTTATGGAAACAGGTGAAAAAATCTGTCGGAGAATTAGCATAATGCCAAGCTCCGAAGGAAGAAAATCAAGGAGCGTTGGATGAGGGGGAGAGGAAGGGGATTTGAAGATGAAAGAAAATCTGAAGGCGGATGGAAGCTTGAGGAGCCCTTCACAAAAATTTACCGAAAATTTGATCTGAAAGTGAAACTTCGAGTCAGAATACAAGATAGTAAAGAGGCACTTCGGAGTACCAGGAAATGAAATAACGTCATACACGCCAAAAGAAAAAAATCCTAGCTATAAACATCTAAAGAAATAGGCACCGATGAATGCAGGGAGTAAATATATGAATGAATAAAACTCTAGGAAAACACTACATTAAATGTTATAATAACTGAACAGAGAGACAGCAGAAAACTTCGTACACTCTTTACTTCGTAATTTCTTTATGAACAGTACTTTTTCGCAAGTAAAGTAAAACTACGTAAAATTTTCTTAATGTCTATAATATTTTACCACCACATATCACCTGACACCTAGTAGTTTAAACAGATAGAGTCTCAATAAATAAGCTATATGTGAAAATGTCCAGAACGCTGAAATATTGAGAAGAGACGATAGATAAAAGTTAAGTTGACATTGATTTTGAAATTGAAATGGTAGATCCAGAAGTAGAAGATTTGCGTAAGAATCAAGAAGTGATAACAATGACTATGTGTGGTATCATTGTCATATACGTACAAACATAAAGTTTTTGTTAGGATAGAATAATGCAAATTAATAAAAAATAAATTGATAGCATTAGAATTTATTTTATTTCGAGAACCTAGTGCCACGGAATATAGGTTCATACAGGTTATGAAAATAGAAAAATTACACTCTCTCAATCACAGAAAATATGTACATAAATTGATATTGGACAACACACAAACGCATATACATATATATATATATATATTGTAACGGTCTAAACCACCACGGCGGACTTACTTTGTTTCGGCACTTTTGGTTTGAGCGGTGCAAGGTGTTTGAACACCCTCCTCTACACATGTAATTTATTCGCCGCCTCCCCTCCTTAATTAATTCTCATGTCGGGAGCCGGCGTGTCCCCCCGAGATTCAGATTTTGAAAGCGTAAGGGCGTTAATCGGGACCATTTCGACCATCTTCGGGCGGCGCCTGTCACCTTGGATAGAGTGAGGTGGATTGACAAGGTAGTTGTCGGTGGGAATTCCCTCGGTGATGAAAGAGACCTGCTCGGCTCGTTTTCGTTTGATCATAAATTTTATTTCAACCCAAATGAAAATGACATTTAAACAGATATTAAAATAGTAAAAAGACAAGAAAATGAATCCTCGAGCATTACCAAATTATTCCGACCATGGAACCAAGGTCAAGATTTCGTAAATTATACAGTATGGAAATTAATTCCTCGGAGGTGACAGATGTGTAAGTAATGATTCACTGCGACATCTGAATATTGGGTGACCATAATTGATTTTCTCTATCAAAGGGAAGCAGAATGAACTTGAAACTTAATTCCGCAGCCAAAAAGTTAATCTCATCTCAATGATTCTCCCAGATTGACATCTATGTATAAACCTCTACAATAGTTGCATCTGAGTTGGCAGACACCTTTCTGCTGCTGCTATCCTGTTTTCATTGGAGGCGAGTTTATTACTTAATGTGTCAGTTGTGGGACGCATCCTACGAGTATATCTCATTCTTGGGGAGCAACCGATATATTTCGAGGCATTTATTCCCAAGGAAGGGTAACCTTCGCCACAAAGGGGCTCACTCTTAAAAGTTGTACGAGAGTATTGTATCGAGAGAGAGAGACTCGTATCTCTGTATATTTCACCCCTCGCTAATATTATTTATTTAATTCCGTATAATCTGTATTTTACCAGAGTACCCGAGCATTGAAAAAATATATTTGATATTTTGTAGTATTTTGTATTTGTTTGGCTCAGACATGAGAATGGCACAGGTCCTACGTGTTTCCTACAAAAAATCTGTTAGATTTCGAGAATAGTGCTTTCGTTCCCATGCCACCACATGATATTCCTTTTCTTAAATTCTACTTTCATCCCGACGTTTTTTAAGGACTTTGGCCAGGTTTTCATTATAAAATCACACTCCACTCACATCCACACACACATATATATATATATATCTACATATATGTATATGTGTGTGTGTCCTAATGAATCTTTTCCTTATTTCCAGGATAATAATATTTCCAGTAAGAAATTGTTTCGTCTGAAATAATTTTTAGTTTTATTTCCATGGATTTATCTTTTATTATTTCCTTCTGGCTCCTTTCATGGTCGCTATTCTTGTTTCCTAGGTATCAGTATTCTTCCAACTGCCCAATCGTTTCATTTCCCGGGTTAATTTGATGACTGTTTCCCTTACTCCGGATGCAGAACATTACTTTTGTTTCATTCTTTTTTATACATAATTTGTATTTACTCTTTCCCCTATTCACACCAATGCGTTGAATCAGACTTAAAACAAATTATGAAAGATGTTGAAAAAAGAAGTTGTAATGAAATCAAAATAATGGAAAAAATATAGTGGAACGGAAAAGAAAAATTGTGGGTGTCAACCAATCAGAAGATTGATGACCAAAGGAAAAGACTGTTTCTAATCCATCTTCATATCATTTTGTATTTTTCAACTCATTTGTGGATTTTCCTCGGGGACAAACTTTCGCTTTAATCGTTCAGCCGAACTTTTAATATTCAGATTGAGGAAGCATAATGATTGTGGTTTTCACATAATCAAAAACTTTGTAAGAGTTACTTAATCACAAATGTTTTTTTACCTTTATCGAAAGACCCTTAGAGAAAAATCAATTTTCATAACACGCTTTCCTGTCCAGAGTAATTAATTTAATTTAATTTTTCCCACGGCGTTATTCTAGTTCTAGTTCATTTATAAAGAGTCGATCACTTACTTTGAATTAATATGATAATTAAGTGGGGAAAACCTAATGAAATGTAGTGTAAAAATGAAGAAAAAAAATTTTAAATGATGACCCTCCATAAGAGAAATTACCAACAAAATGTGGTAATAGAAGAAAAGCAAAACGCAATTCCAAATCAACGTTCAGAAATATTTAATTCAAATAGCTTAAATTTTCCCTTTGCCATTATCCAAGCGATTATGATTTGAGAGTCGGTACGTGCCTCGCTGTGGTTGTTGTGCCTTATTTTCTTTGCAGACTCATGTGTCGTATCTTGTGCCGTCAAGGTCCATCGTATCTTCCCCTTCCCAGTTATCTTATTTATCACCAATATTACCAATGATTTTTGCCTCTATTCAATGCCGTGTGTAACCATTCCAGACTGAAACCGTTAAGATATAGCGAATAGCACAAGGGTTCTCAACCTTTTCGAATATGCATACCACCAATACCAAAATAAAAATTATTACCACCAATTAAAAATAATATTTATGGTAATGGAAAAGTCAAGAGTCATTTCTGGTAACAGAAAGACCAATGGGAATATTGGATATTTTGCAATATCCGTAATTTAATGTAGTATAAATAATTACACAAAAAGGTCATAAATATTTTATAGATCAAAACAAAGTACTTTTTAATACACATGCCACTCAATATTTTTTCAAGTGCCATCAGAAGTACTCGTACCATCGATTGTAGATCCCAGAAACATCATATTTGTTGTCAAGAGAAAAGAGTGAATACTTTTCAAGAAAAGGGAAAGATTTTAATGATAAGGAGATGCAGTTTTTCACTGATAAAAATACACTTTATTTTTACCGGTTTTAATGTCACAGCATTATCATCCAGGTCTCAAAGGAAAAAAGTTATTTATATTATTCGTGGCATACCACAATAGAGCTCTGTTTTCACCTTAAACCGTGGGAATATGGTGAGGTAAACGGGGGAATGGAAAGGCGCTCATGGAATTTATTTGGATTGTAAGAGATCATAGAGGCTCACGAAGAGACATTTTTTCTAAGAGTCTTATGATGTCTTTTTCCTTGCACATTTTTCTTGCAATAATTCATTGGCAATATGGAAGTTGGTATTTGCGACAAGTTGGTATTTGGTACAAGCAGTCATTAATCACTAAAGAACTAGGAAAGGAAGCATAATAAAAAATTTCATTCAACAGAAAGTAATATTATTTCACATTTTAAGCATCAAATATACGCTTAAATTATTTAAAGTAGTCTCAAATTACGAATACTTTTTCAGGTAACATCATAATGCATTAATTTAAAAGGTTTTATCCACATTGTTCATTTCATAGCTACATGATTTCAATTCAGTAAGAAAAAGCAACAAGCTTCTGGTAAGATACCACAGTCCAAAGGCAAACATAACATACAAATAAGTAACAAAATCATAATACCTGCGATCACATTGGGACTTGTTAATGGTTTACTGCTCACATTAAATGCTAAAATTCGATCGTCGTTATTCCATTAAAAATCAAGTAATGTAACTTAACCTCCAACTATGACCTGCAAATGGCCATTATTAGGCTTTTCAAGTGCGTCAGCAATTTGATATCATGGGATGGGATCATACGCTACAAAAATATGGTATCTCTTCGGGCAATTCATTGGTTGTAGAAACGAAAGTTGAAAATATACAGTAATAAATGTATAAAGTGCATTGGATGTGCTAAGATCGTATGCGCTTAGATAATTTTGATTCCTAAGAATAATTATTCAATGGGAAGAAATACGGTGAGATTGACAAAAGATTTCTACAGCCCTACAAATGCAATGAATAATTTAACAAAATGAACCGGTGAGTAAAGTTATCATCTCTTTTTCCGTTGCTTCTTTGAAATCCAAACTGATCCCCACCTAAATTAACTTTCCCTCTTATTCATCAGTATATTATTCCTATCAAAATCCTTGAAATGTGGTTCGTCTGCCTGATGGCAAATAATTCCCGCAATTACCTTCTCTTTTAGTATGAGGACGATTAAATTCTTTTTGAAATCTATTGGTAATTTTCCTCTTGCATACATATAATATATTAACTATCGACATGAATCACTGCCTGATTTCCAACATTATTTAATAATTTCGATGATATTTCTTCGATCCTTGTTTCATCGTAGATTTTTAAATTCAGAATGAATTTTACTCTTTGTACGAGACTTCCTATCTCATTGCAATCAAATTCGTTTTCCTCTTAAAGCTCTTACATGCGTTTATTTTTTTTAATCGTAAAATTTCTCGAAATATTCTTTCCAGTGTTTCCAACCAGATTTATACTTGCTTTACGGCCGATTTCATCTCTATCTTTTGTATGAGTACCTCTGCCTCGTAGTTCTTGAGTTTCGTAATGTCTTCTGTGATATTTCGGGTACAGTATTTCTTTTTTTCCATCGTTCCCTTTTTACGTTCTCCAGCCCCTCGTATTTTCTTATGGGGCTTTCCCTTTTTTTTAATCATATTCATCTTTCCTCGGCTGATACTGTTTTGCTATGTTATCCTATTGATTACTTCAGTGCCTGTGGAAACTATATTTTTTTTCAGTTTCATACAGTTTACATATTTATCTCTAGTTTTTTCTTTTATTTTAGTTTTCGGTGACAGGGATGGTGTATTTATGTGATTTTTTGGGTTCATGTTCGAACTCTACAGACCACGCAGGATTATATCCTCCAAAAGCCTCAAATGCACTTTTAAGCTTTTAGGTTCAGTGACAGATGAATTAAAACTTTTTCGTTTATAAATGTTACTTTTAAATCCACATTTCAGGTGAAAAAATGTGGCTTATTAAAATATAACGGAAAAAAATTTGTAATTTTTGTAGTTTGGTCACCTATTATTTTAAATCTCTCAATGTCTATGTGTAATACGGCATTAAGTAAATTAAAGGTTTAGTAAAAAAGCTTATGGAATAATCATTATAACTAATATTAATTAATCCTATATTTATAATCTCTACTCCAGTTGCATTAGACTTGATCATGGATACATATGTAAGAAGTAGATCAGAGGTAAAGATAGGAAAAAGATATTTCGCTTTAGTTTTCTGTTATTTTTTTATTTCTGAACCAAAGTTAAAACTATATTGCCATTATGATCTTTTGAGACGCTGAAACTGCGTATTATTAGTGAAATATAATAGACATTTTCCTCATAGAAATAAAGTCTGATAATAATCGACATATTGTGTGGATTCCCCTAATCTCCTAAACACTGAATTTCCTACCACGACCGTGATCTGAATTGTACTTGAAAAGCACATTTCCCTTCCATGTTCCACCCCAACCGCACAGCCGATTATAAGTCGTTAACTTCCGTTGGGATCCTTTTCATTCTGAAGCCTCCCTTTTTTTGTGAGCCCTCGTAAACAAATAGAGTTCATGGCTACTAACACAAAGGGACTCATTTGCGGACATTGTTGGGGAGATGTTTTCATTCAAACTCGGTCACTACTGCAAGGATCTCCTTTAATTCGAGAATCCAGTGGCTCTCTTGCCAACTTAAACGCGTAGCACTGACTTTTATGAAAGATGGCTTGTCCTTGGCTCTAATTGATAAAATAGTTTAAAGAAAAAAATAATTTTTGATTTCGGACAGTTTGGCACGTAGGGCAATCAACGACAGTGACACCGCCTAGACTGCTTCACATTTTAACATGGAGTACCAGGATTTTTTAAAACAATTAATTCCTCAATGACTTCTAAAACAACCGATTTAACGGACCTCAGATCAGGGAATCAGTTACTTGAAGTTGAGTTTCATTATGTATAATATAAATGTATATATTCACACAGATGGCGAAGACATACTACAAATGGCGAAAAAATATAAAAAATAATATGAAATAAGGAAAGGGATTGGGTCGATAATTTCCCTCATGATTTTCCGCTCTTCTTTTAGTATGTTTTCCATGCCTCTTTTTACTTCTATTTTACCTATTACCCTGCAAGCCACCGCAAGACAGGGAAGTGGGGTGAGCCACCACCAAACATTCACATGCACTCCCGAATGTAAATTTTAGGAGACATATTACACACAGAATTAAACAACTCGCATGCAAAACAAAATAGCAGTGCATCATCCACATCATGCAGGACAATGTTAGACTGCCCGCAAAAAACATGCATGAAAACAACTACAAATGCCATCACAAAATGCAAGGTCCAAACAGCGACTCTGTGGAGTGGAGTGTAGGACTTTCGCTTGCGTATAGCACCTCTGGATAGATTACTGTGTTGTAGTGGCTCATCTTTGTGTTCATGGAAACCGCATTTCTTGTTATAAATAGTGTGTCTTTCCGTATTCCCTCTAAATTTTCTGTAGTCGACTCTTCTGTGCAGTCTTCTCTCCTCCTGTAGGTTCGAAGATCTCGCCTTGGTATTTGAAATGTTTATTCTCTTTATCATCCCGTATTTTGTGATCAGTATCTGGATGTTTAATTTTCAGCGAAATATTTCAATCTTTTGGAATGAGATTTATAGGCCGACTTTCTCTGTACATTCTTTGACGACTTATTTAATCATAAATATTCTCCTTAAGCTTAATATAGAGGCTTGAGAACGGCATCATTCACGTTCAGAACCATATAAATCGAAATGAGAAACCAAATTTGCTAAATTGGTTCGTAAATCAGCTAATGCTTCAATTAGAAATTCGCATCAAAGGATTGAAACCAAGGTGGCTCTCATGTCTTTTCCATCCTGTGTAACACTTGCACTATAAACTGCATAAATCCACAGTTATTTTACTCGAAACATGATCGGTGATGAATAATACTGAACAGTATACCTTTAAAAAAATACGTGATCGCTCAAGCGGTCAAGGGTATCAGTTTGTCAAGATGAAAAAACAAGTATTCTAATTACCACTCTTTAATGCAAAAAAAATCAGTGATAACCATAAATGGTACTTAATGACCATACCACCTTTGTTACCAGTTATAAATAAACACTCAATCATGCCTTTCTTTTGGCGAAAAGACCACAAGAGTTCAGACTGCCCGTGCACTCGTCTTTACACACTTTACCGGTCGACTAACTGCAGACTGTCACCTTTCCTGGGTGGGAGTTAAGTTCCCGGAGTTCTTCGCGAGGGCGCTGTAGTCGGGTAATCGCTTGCGCAGCAAGTTCATTTCGGCGAGAACCAATCACGACATGATCAGTAATCATCACATCATTCCACATTTTTAAATAGTTCGCACTTGAGAACAGATTACTTTCCTACGCCGATCGGCCTATAGTGTAAGTGTCGCGGGAGGATTCCGCGCCGGTTTAGCGATCGCGCAGAGGAGCGGTCGCGGGGAGGCGATTTTACATCTCGGCAGTTTAACACTTGTTAAAGTTGTCACTTTTTGGAAAATTTTCAGCTTTATTATTAATTTTTTTTCCATTTGAACCGATTTATGCTCTCGGAACCTCTTGTCTCTGTCATTTCCAGTTCCCAAATGGGGCTCAGTTGAAAGCACACAAAGGGTTTATCTCTTATTGAAGGGATTTGGTAAAGGAGATATAGGAACAAAGCTTCATTAGCTCCTCTTCAGGGGCTTTAGACTGTTCGACCGAAACATCATTGATCCTGAATGCCTAAACCGAAAGAGAAGGAAAAAGAGCGAACGTTGACCGAGGCGTTGTGTCTCGATAAAAATGTGCTCATTAACTTAGTAGAGGGAACGGAAAAACAACAATAAAGATGGACATAAAATAACATCAGAAATCCAACATGATTTTTATTTACGCCAATATTGTTCAATAACATGGGCAATAAATGATAAACATGAAGTAATGCCAAACAGCAAGTGTATCAATCTCATATCATATCCTGTCTTCCTTGCGATTTATGTGATTTTTGTAAGAAATGTTATTTTTGCAAATAATCGTTGCAATAATTTGTAAGTTTGTGATTAATGTAAATTTATGTTACCACCTGACCAGATGGTCAACTTGTAACTAATAATAAATATCTTACTAAAAATCATCTTGTAATCGCAGGGGTAACTTCACCATGCTTTTCAAAGATTTTATTATACCTATTATTATTCAGTTATGATTTTAATTAGAGCGAGTGTGCTTTTTTTTTAGATGAAACTATGGTGGATAGGCTTTGTAAAAATTTAATTAGATAAAGCTTTGGTGGATAAGCTTTGTAAAATTGTTCTTCAGTTTGCTAAAAGGATGTCTCATGACGATAAGCATATTTTTTCATAACTAAATCGAGTACAAAAAAACTAATCCTCGTATTAGACTATTGGAATTGCTTTACAATAACCAAAACTTAGTCATATATTATATTTTATGAAGTTATAAGATCAGGAACAAGGTATCGATTAAATTTGATAACTTGATTGGAGTATTATTCACTCATTAAAAAAGGTCACGTTGCTAGAAATCTTGTCGTCGATGCACCTGTCGATTTTGACACCTACTTAGATAAGTTATACTCTGTGTGACGGAAGAATGATTCAATATGAGAATTTTGTTCATATTGCACCAATGCTCAAATACTTGTCATTCCTTAAATTTGTGTTTCATGAAACTGCCATCAAAAGTTTTACCTTAATGTCATCGGCAGAAATAAATTTTGAAAGAGCTCGTTAAAATTCTGAGAAAACTTGAAAATGTTTCTCCAGTCGTCTCTAAGAGAGAGAGAGACAGAGATGAAATCGACTACCATCGTCCAACTGCATTACCGGGCTCCTCGATTGTTATTGATTTTTCTCTTGAGTTGGAAAAGATTTTTCCAGGAGATGAATTCACCTTAATACTATCCGGGGGAATGAAATGAAAGAGCTGTGTGTGTAAATCCAGTCTACTTGCGATCCTATGTGGCAGGCGTCTTGTGAGCGACTGTTGCGAACGGTAGCGTTGTTCGACTGGAAATCACGAGAAGTATGCTTCCATTTCGTTCCTTTGGCCTGTTTTATTCGGGAAACTTCGTTGGGTAGTAAACAGGAGTAATATTTATTGCTTCATTTAATGTCTCAACTGCTTTCCGTAGCGTGATTTATATCCTTGGTCCACATTAGAATGGGTGCTTAATGGACTTAAACATCATTCACTACACCACTTACGTTCGGGTTGGGTACTGGATGTAAATGGAAGAAAATGTTATTTTTTCACTTTCGCGAACTATTTTCTTCTTCGTAGATGTCTGGGATAGAAAAATGAGAGAGCTGCAAGGACACTACGGTAATATATGTCATACGATATCAATTTACAGCTTAGAACTTATGCGTCTAAGTATTGGTTATTTCATCTGGAAGGAAAGTTCAACGTTCAATCGAAACGCAGGTTAGATTTCAATTGAAGTTAAGTGATTTACATGATTATCAGTAAACCTCCATTTTTAGCTTCGTTTAAGTTCTCATAAACACGTTAATTTGTGCGTTGAGACCATGCTCTCAATTGAAATTATTGTAGTACATTTTCTATCCATATAATTTTAGACCTACCGAATACAAAATACATTCCAATCGATTGCTATTTTGATTGACTACATATCAAAATTTTGATCGACTCCATTTCAAAATTTAAATTCATCCCAATTTTTCTAATCGTTCAACTCTTAATAAAAAATGAATATATTTTAAGTAACTTCTTATTAGAATTTGGTGTCCTTATAATTGTCATAAGACTTCTTCCTTGAGGTGTTTTTTCTTGGAATCCAGAAACCATCTTTACTAAGGGATATCCCGCTCTTCCCCTTGTCAATAACTTCTGAATTCTCTTTTTTAATCATCAGACTAAAAGTAATTGTAAACAACTCACAGTTTCTCGCACTCTCTGATTACCCTCTTTCCATGTAAAGTCTATTTAGCTCGTCATTCTCTTTCTGTCACTACCTCCTAGCATTCAAAATTCTATCTCGCTCTTACACTTTCCATCCCTTCATATTATTCCCATCCGCTTTTGCATTCTTCTCCATATTTCTTTAAAAATCAATCTTCTATCTCGTATTCTTATGTCTACATTTACGTCCATTATATTTTATCCGTCCCTATAAATGCCCACATTAGATCAACTAGCATAATATTTTCGTAGTAATAATAATCAAGAGGAAAAACTCAGTTTTCGTCAATAAGTTTTTGTGTAACAGTCACCTGCTAATAATAAATAACCAAAATTCCCTTTTCAACCATGATGGAACTTAGATTTTGATATTTATTATACGTTTAACAAACATTACAAGCGACATTTTCAGTTTTTAACGACTGAAAACCCAAATTCCCAGTTACACATCAACATATTCTGAGGTACAATCAGGTATAATATTTGAAGTTTTTGAGGACACGTACTCACTTAACGGTTATCAAAAATGTCAAACAATCTCTTTCTCTGGATAGTGTTGGTACAGTTTAAGAGCTCAGCTTCCCACTGTTTGTTCGGCACGTTATAGAGCGCTTTGAATCCCGAATTTTCGCGGGATGCTTGCTGGAATATTATTGGTGGAACGTAAGTGGTCGATTACTTAGAACCTGCTGGCAGTATTTGGATAGCGGAGTCGTTCCAGTAATTGAAGCCATTCTCTCGGCAGGCATTTGCGTTAAAACCCTTACCTAATTTTTCTTTATGAACCAACAAATACTCTCTCAGAATGATTGACTCACTTAGGCTGAAGTAGTATTTATTTCTGTATTACATAAGTGGAATTTCTGCATTATACAGGAATAAATTATAAAACGGGCTTATCTGATTGTAACTATACCCTGAAAATATTTATATTCATTTTGCAATGGAAGACAATAAACTAATGTTGCCATTATATTTTTCAGTCAGTTGCAACCCAGTTCTTTGAAGAAATCACTGACTTGAATGTGGAGCCTGGCATACTAAGAGGGCTTGTACTTTCGTGTCAACATATACATCAAAGCGTGATCAGAACAAGTGCGCACTACCTACAGGTACATTTTCACTTTTCTAATTGTAGTGTTTTATTCAAATGGCGTAATTTCAGTCAAGTGTGCATTCTAATGTATGCAATTTATAAAATTCAAATTTTAATTGGATAAAACTAATATGTAACAAAAAAATTTAATATTCGTATACTCGTCCATTAATTGAAGTTTGTACTTCAAAATTTTAAACTCTAATGAAAGAGCAACAAATATCATTTGAGCAATACGCGACCACATGACTTATCTTAGGGCTGTTTTCTTGCATAACTTGGTCCCATCCAGCGCCATATACATGTCCAAGTTTGAACTTTGTAGTTGAAATCCTTTAAAAAATCCGTGCCAATTGTTGCTTCTGTTGTTGCAGTTACTGTTGAGAGGGAGACGATGAACCATTATTAGTCTTTGCCGTTGACTCGAAATGGTTGTTAATGAGAGACGTTGAGTGACGATATAATTTTAGACCTAAATATGTTTCTTCATCCACAGAAACTGCAATAGATTTTGATGGATTCAGCAGTAAATCGAACAATAGTTTTTGATTGGCACAGATGATTTCGGGTTGGGAGGGAGTCACTCATGGACGATAAACGCATTGGCTGGACCAAAACAACCTTACCGATGAGAACATTGCCAACTTAGTCAACGAAATTCCAAATTAGAATCTCGGATGATAACGGAAACCCTCGAAATTCCCCCAAAAAATTGGTTTTTAAAGCGAGTATTTGAGGAAACAAAACCCGCGCGATATTTTCCCTGCATGAACCGACACCAGGAGAGCGAATGAGCAATCTAGACCAGATAAGTTCACCGCGATTAACCGTGACAAGAACTACTTGAACAAGGTTGAAATAATGAGTCTTGGGGCTTTGATTACGATCTCACAAATAAGTTGGAGTTCTAGATGTATCGGAAATCGATCTCCACAAGCAAAGTAATTGCACTTCTAAAGTTCAAAAGTGAAGACAATGTCGATAGCGTTTTGTCAAGTGTGTCATTGTTCACTAAAGGTCACCTCACACTCCGTGCATGATATATCATGAGCATGCACACGTGCATGGTCTCTTCCGAAACGATATCTCATGCATGACGGAATCCGACGATGAAAATTTGCCTTACACGGTGATTGAGATCGTGCGCGTGTATTAAAGGCCACCTCACGCACGGTGCATGATATATCATGCGCATTCATACGTGCATGATCTCGTCCGAAACGATATCTCATGTATGACGGAATCCGACGATGAAAATTTGCCTTAAACGGTGCTTAAGATCGTGTGCGTGCACTAAAGGCCACCTTACGCACGGTGCATAATATATCATGCGCATGCACACGTGCATGATCTCGTCCGAAACGATATCTCATGCCCGACGGAATTCGGCGATGAAAATTTGCCTCACACACGGTGCATGATATCGTGCGCGTGCCAGTGGCAGTGGATATCATGTGTCTCTACCTCTGTGTATCTGTCGTTTTGGCAATGCAAACAATTACGCATATGTAGCACACGTGAACTTACTACCAACCCTTAAATAACATACTACTTTATACTTTTAGATTTCTGACTAATTGTCTCCCAGCCATTAAATAATTTCACACAACATTTTATAATATATCTACATTTTTCAATCGTATTTGTTTCCAAATTGCCTTCTCGTCGCAGTACTATGCACTAAGTCATTATAATATGATTCTTTAGGTTCTAATTGGTATCTCCGGATTTTACATAACAACATGGCCGCCGAGCGATGATCATGCATGCATGATGAGCAAAAATAAGAACATGCTCTAATTCTGCCGTGCATGTTTCCAGTCATTCTGGGATCAGGGCTTTCGAGGATATCATGCTCGTGAATGCGCGTGATATCATACACTGTGTAAGGTGACCTTAACAATTCGTACAAGAAGGTCACGTAGTGAATAAAGAATGTTACATCAGTGGGTTAGACCGCTTGATGGTCGCTCGCATTCGACGAATCCTTCCATACTCGGGGTCGTTCTCCTTCTGCAAGACAGCGCCCCAATTCACACGGCTTCGATGACAGATTACAATCCTTCAAGTTACGTGGAAACATGGCGAGGGAGCGTGTCCGTGTATCGGGGGAATCGATCTGGTCACAGGTGGGCGGGCGCTCCGAGTGCCAGGGGAGCAATAAGAGAGGAATATCCTTTACAATTTTTCAAAATTATATTTTTGTTTGAGTATTTGATCTTGTTCTTTGAAAGCAGGAAGAAATTACCTCCTTCTTTGCTCACACTATGTCCTGCAAGCTGCCTGCTAATCAAACCTATGCCTTCATATTAACCCTGGCACGGATCTTTGTGTTGTCTCGAACATTTATGTTTGCACCGTCTTTCTTTCATACCTAACATGTGAATTTCTCGTCTTTCATAAAATTTTATACTCTGCTTTTCTATATGTATTGTCCAAAATTCTTACCATCTACCTGTTATAGGCGCTTTCGAGACACAACTACGTCACCCCGACAGCGTATTTGGAGCTACTTGAGAGCTATGCCACTTTACTAAGGAAGAAAAAGGATGAGTTGACCGGGAATAAGAGTCGGTACATTTCAGGTATGCATTGATATTACTAAATTATTGGGATTACATAGCAAAGTGATGTTTTATTCATATGAGTATACTTATTCGTATATACATTTTCAGTTTTTCCGTTGCGTAATTCAAACCTTTTGTCCAGAATTTTCCTGTGCTATTTTCCCTTTTATTCAGCCGTTAATTTCCTCATCACAAAATTATATTCCAACATAGTAGAAATTGTTCGTGAAGGTCGATTATTGAATTGAAAGGAGGGGTTATTCTAATACAGAATTATTTCATTGTTATCAAAGTTTCCGCCACCTAGTTTATCAAAATAAATGTTACGAATGTGATAAGCGATGCGAAAGGGGTAACTTTTACCATAGTTTCCAAACCAAAGATATTTTTTAAATGTGGACGGTTTTTGCATACGATAAGTAATCCATTAATAACTGGGATACGCCGATAACTCTTTCTTTTAAAAGTCTGCGTTGGGAAAACCGCACAGGACAGGAATTAGATACTCTGTTAACAGTCCCTAGAGCATTTCAAAATATTTTTGGAAAATCTGGATGAAAAATGAAGTCCATCATATTTTTAACGTGAAAACCTTCAAATAATACGCAGTCGCAAAATGTGGTGATAGTAGCTTAGGCTAATGAAAAGAATGATGTTGCATTGCGACGAAACCCGGGTCGTATAGAAAAAAATATATTTTATGTGGAATTTTTAAAGTTGTGTCTCATTTAATAATGAAAAGAAAACACAGACTTTCCGTCTTATGTTATTCAGATTAAACTAGTTTCAAAGAACATTATAAACCTGGTGAATTTAAATTGATGAAAAATTACGTAGTATTTGCCTTCGCATAATATATTAAAATAATTTCCTCGTGTTTTCCATGCATTTTCTTTTCTATAATGTTTTTGGGCAATTAAAAAATATCTTTTTTTGAACGAACTAAGGCTCCGCTTTCATTCTGATTCTTATAACTACTATTATGATTCCAAATGTTCCTTGTTCACATTTAATTCAAGAGGCGAATGGTGAAATGATACTTCTTTTATACGTTTAGAAAAATAATTCTATCGCTGTTCATGCCATAAAGAAGAAACTAATCATGTCTCATGCTCAAAACAGAGAGTCGCTGCAGTTTCCAAGTATCCCAAAATAAATATTTTTATAAAAATTAGTTATATGCCTTCTCAATTGCTATAATTTTTATTGATGAGCATAGAAAAACGTTTAATTCTCTGCACACTACTTTTTTTGTTACATATCTTTATCATTAAGGAACCCTTTCGAAGGAACCCTTATTAAAAATTTAATTTCTGAAAGCATGTCATCTGTCTCCAATGTTCGACAATAAGACAACATTTGAAATCGCATGCGGCCGGAAGCTGAACGAATTGTTTCCATAATTAAATGTAACAAGTCTTTTGAGTTAATTTATCTATGCGAGAACACCGTCAGCAGCCGCATAAGAATTATAATCTTTATTTCGCTCCCAGCATGTATTTAATTAAGTATTTTCTTCTCTATTCAGAAATTCTTATGGTATGGTTAGTTTTTAGGGGATGCAAAAGTTTCAACAATACGTATTATATCTTATCAGGAGACGCAAGTTATATAATCCAAAAATAAATTTTGCATTTCAATGTGCAACACGGAAGCATTTGGATAACGATGCTACTGAATATGATCGTCATTGATTTTTCCGATGTTTAGTCCCCTTATAAAAAAAACTTGTCGAAATGGACGTTTTTTATTTACGCGAAAGACATCTTTTTAAATCATCTTTACGGTGGGATCGGTCGTATCACAGAGGCGAATATCCTTGTATTGAAACGGAAAAAGAGGACTTCGCTCTTGAAAAAAACCAATATGTTCACTTGACGCGTCGGATGAGCTGCTTCCATGTCTCATCAATCAATACTCCGCTCTTTCGCTGCCATGGCAGCTGAAGCTCACGTCTCGATTCATTTTTTTATCATATGGGATTACGTGTCTCTTTTCTCAAAAACGCTAAATCGTGAATCCGTAACGACAAAGGGGAAGCACGTAAAAAATTTCCACATCTTGAAAAATATCTCTGATCCGCTTCTGCGGTGACACATTCGGAACATATTTGATAAAAAGGTCAGAATTGCTTTTAAAGGCTTCCTCAGTAGATAATAGTTGAAAATTCATCGGCTTATCTTCAATTTAAAGCGGTGAGTTGAACGGGTCCCAGTAAATTTATTTTCCACCTCTACATATAGTTCTTCACGTAGTGGATTCCACTTCTGTCAACACACCGCGTACTTCGTTAGTGCACAGAGCCGTGAACGGGTGCGGAGGGCAAGGCCACCTGTAGTGAGTTTCGGTCATGTTCCCATGGTGTGTCATCCTGCTTATTTTATTTTTGAGTTTAGCCACTGGCACTTGCATGTTGTTTGGAATAACAAAGGATGTATGCATTAATGAATTCCTTGGCATCCTCAGAATTCATGCGGGCAATGTCGTCATTCAGAGAAGATTTGAAATTATAATTTATTAAGTGAACGAAAAGTATGTATAAAAATAACTTTGAAGTAAGGAAATTACGTATAACTTTTAACAATCAAGTGGACATTATTTCTGTAAAATCCATTTGGGTGGGATGGTTTTGTTTGCAATTCAATCCACCTCTATGTAACTTCCGTTAGCAGTGATGAATTTATTCTTCCTCATCCACCTCCTCATTTATTCCACCTCATTTCCTCCTCAATATTTGCAGCAAATTTTATTCTAGGAGCTATTATAAGTTAATGAGTACCAAATGACTTTATAAATCGTACTTTTTTACAGAATTTTATTCATTCCACAGTACCTGACGATGCCGTAACACAGCGTAAAATTCTGTGGCAAATACGATTTATATATTCCGTTGGTAATCACGGATGTACAAAACTTCCCCTAAGTCAAGCCTAAGTCAATCATAAAGTTTACTATTATTACTTTGTTACCACCATGAAATATTCATAAGTGTTGAAAATATACTTCATTTAAAGCATTATAAACTCTCGTTTTATGTTAATAAGTGGGTTAAGATTCCTGGTAAATGCCTCATTACAGTGCCTATAATGCCTCGTAAAATAAGTATACAATGAATGAGTAAATATATTCAGATTTGAAAATCACTTTGTTTCACATTTTGCTATGCATTAAAAAAACTGCAAAAACATTTAGTCTCACGTTACTCCAATTTCCTTAAATGTAGCTCATGGCGATCATATTTTCACTGGAATCATGATTTTCCACAGAGTTAGGTGTGAAATTAACAAGAATATGAGTAGATCGGTCACTTAACACTAATAAGTTAGATACATATCATTTCTCGTTCAATTTTCGCAAGCTTAGATAAAATTAATCAGCAGCGTGTCCTACTAAGTTAATACTGAATGGATGTGAATGAAGCTACCGAATGGATGTACCCCCTAGTGCATAACTTCTTTGTAAAAATGGGCCGCTGAAATAACTATTTTTTTAATTACAGTAGATATTACTTTTAATTACAATTTATTTTACAAACCGCTTCCGCAGTGTCCTCATCAGCCATCAAACTTTCTCATTGAGCGCTAGGGAATGTAATATTTAACCCTTTATCGGGATGCTGGAGTCCGACATGAAGAAGTACTTAATTTCCATCGGCAGAACAAAAGAAAGCCATCAGACTCGGAACGAACGTTGGACTTCGATGTCGTTTCGTTGTTCACCAATACTACAGACACCGGAGCATATGAAAACAAAATGGGAAGCAAAAAATAGTCCACGGATGAAGGACTATCCAAAGGTTGTATCATTTAAATGGGATATCCTTGAAGAGAAACGAATGTAACGAAAAATGGATGGCTTCACCACGAGATCCACTAAATTATTTGTATTACCGGTCAATTCTTAAAAGAGATTCCTCGATTCTCCCGAAATTAATCGAGATATTTCTCAATTATGAGATATAATAATAAGAAATTATAAATCTGTGGACTATCATCTCGTTCATTTGACGCAATTTAAATAGAAATTTAATAATTTTTGCGCGTGAAAATAGGAATTGAGTACTAAATCAATTTTCAGTTTTCAAATATCAAGGAAATTCAATAATTCTATGGAACACTTTTTACGGAATGTTGACCATAACGGAAGGGTACCTGAGTCGCTCTTCGTACCAGCTTCTACTGTTTAAAATAACTTTGTTTAAGTCCTTAATAAACTTAGTTAATGCCATGCTGGATGAGAATTTTGCTGAACAGTGGAGAGGAACTTTACTTCAGTTATCATAAATAGGTAACGAATGAAAGAAGAGGGCCATATACAGAAGAATGGCAGAAAAGCACCCACGGAAAAATTGATTAACCGCCAATGTCTTAAAAGGAAAAATAAACATATTACCTTGTGATTTTCGGCATCTTTTCCGCATATCAGCGCTATTGAAGAGGACTACTTTAGATTTCCACAACTTTTTTTTCTGTCCGTCAGCTCTTTTTCCCTTCTTTGGCTAAACCCAGCCGTACAAATTTTATCTATGGTTGATTCCTGTATTTCGTCTTTGTATTTAACTCATTTTGTTATTTTTTGTTGCTACCTACTTCCGTATTCCGTTTTTATCATTCATTTTACACTTATCTTAAATATATGAAATACCCTATTTTCTTTAATAATAATTAAATGAAATTCTTCATTCCTTACTTTAATACTTCAATTTATTCTTCCAACCTTGCTCCAGTTCCACATTCAAAACTCTATAATTTCTTCCTTTCCATTTTCATAATCGTCCATCTTCCTAATATACAGAAAAATACACTCCAAAATATTTCATCAAGCTTTTTCTCAATTCCATGTCCATCTTCGTTGTCAATGCCCTTTTCATCTTGTCGAATGCCGTCTTAAATGTCTTACAGCGTGTGAGAAAGGGCATTGATGTGAAGGGCATTTAAAAACGGCAGTGAAACCAGGTAAGAGTTAAGTTGAAAGTTAAGGGTCGAATAACCGTTAATGCGACAAAAGAGGCGATGGAGGGAAAGCTTAAAAGTGGGAGGAGAGTAAATCTTTGAGGCTGCATGAGAAAAAAAGATTATTTGATAATTAATTGAAGTTAGCATACAATAAGAGAATTCAGCTCGCTATCATGCTCTGACTTTCCAACATGAACCGTCCGTAAATTATTATGGTCAATCATCCTGGTTATTCATCTGAAATTTGCCACACGAGGCTGATATCCTTTTCGAGGAGGACCAATGCAGTACCGATCGTGAAAAGAAAGTTCAATAGTAGTAGTATCTTTAAACATGCGCTCGTTGGATTCAGTGTACTTTGAAATAATGAGAATATTTTTTTATATTGTCAATATTTTAATAAAGCGACCCTTTGTAAAGAGGTTGTCTATCCTTATTTCAACGGACGTCATCGTTGGTTGATTAATTAATCTTCATGTTTAACCTACTCTATTTTTAAATTATTTGGTTTTTATTTTACTTTCAAAGACATGTCCACAAAGTAGTTATTCAAAAATTAATTTTTTGCGACATGACTTTATGACCTCACCGTTAACATAATTGTTTTGATTTAAGGATCCTGGAGTTAACTTTCAGGAAGTACATTTGGTTTTGATTGAGCACTGTATACCGTGAACTTATTGAGAGCTCTGAGCTGTTAGAACTTCAGGCTGATATATTTAAATATCGTAATATTTTCATAATCTTACGCTTATGCTCTCGATACATATATTGGTTGGTAGGTTCATGCATTGATTCACCCTTGGTTCTTTAAAAAAAAATTCCAACCAGAGTGTCCTCCATATCTTCACACAGTTTCCCATTGATATCTGTTCGACTTTATTTCGTTTTCTCAAACATATTCATTCTTTCAAACAAATACCGAAAGCAAGCGAAGGTGACAATAAACGCTAATACTAAATCTTGGAGATTAACTCTAACCCTGGCTTTAAGAGGGATTTTTGGGTTTCCTACCGGCTCCACTGTTTTATTACCACCACACTTCGATAGCTAAGTCCGCCAATGTCTTCAAAGTGATCGCTAGCACCAAGAATTGTCGCGCTAGAGCTGGGTTTAAACCCTACTATTGATGTATAGTGTTTAATATTACCACCATATATACCTCGCATATATATATATATATATACTTAGGAATAACTCAGATGATCAGCAACAACGAACACGCACACACTTATAGACATTCACACACAGAAACAATAAAAAGATAGACTTACATTTCGGAGAGAGATATATTTC